>VZTQ01009168.1:378714-508576 GCA_013400755.1 Pelecanoides urinatrix
AAAAAAAAAAAAAAAAAAAAATTTACACTAGCTTAGGAAGAGCAAAAACTCTCAAAAACCATAAAGATTTTAAAAACAAAAAAATCTCTGTATCTTCTTTACTTTGGAAGGAGGCCTGCCAATGGCATGCTGTTTGTACAACAGCGATACTTAAAATGAAGTCAAGATAAATGCACTAAATGCGGAGATGTTGACTGGGATGTAAAGCACACGGCTGAGTTCCCAAAAGCAGCACGCTCCTGAGCGTGACCTGCCCCTCTGCACATTTCACCGGGGTGAGGGGACCACTGCCCAAAATGCCTTGGGTTTGTTGTAGACAAAGTCAACGTATGCAGAGTTACCAGGCTCCAGCATTGGCAGCTGTTATGTTGCAAAAACATCATTGCGTGTCTGAGCCTTAAGTAAAAGAGGATTTTTTATTATTATTCTCACTTTGAAGAATTTGTTGGGCACTCAGATATCGCAGAAAGAAAAAGAAAAGAAAGGTTGAGGGAGTGGCTATCCCTCCCGCTGTGGCTTCCAAAGTTTCACCAACAGACAGCAAAGGAACTGTCCTCCAGCATTTCTTTGTGGGGGTTATTGAAAAAGATACACAAATAATATAACAAAAGAGAAAGATGGGTGAAGAAGACAGCACTGCCCACCCACTGCATTGGTGCCAGGGTCTTGCTTACCCCGAACGCATTCCAACATGCCCCTTTTGACTCATTCCATCCTAACTCCACCAGAAAAGAAACTTATGGTGACCGGACAACACATGAATGCAGTGCAGGCTGCAAGACAGCTTGATGCAGTTTGGAGAACGTAAGTGTTGAGTACTAACAACGCGGCAGGTTTTGTTTGCGGCAGCCCAAGAACAATTTTTCCAAGCTCTTTCTCCTCTATTATGTTGGCAGCAAAGCACTGAAAGATGTTACAGAGTGAACTCTTCCAGTAGATGCCTGGAACGGGTGAAGCAGGCATGCCATGCGAAACACAAGGTCTACAGCAGCTTGCAGTCCTCCATGGGGGCATCTCTCTGTTCTCACCTAGCTGCACCATCTGAGGGAAGTGCACCGGCTCGCTGGCCCCAACTTTGTTTATGGCTGAGACGCGGAATCTGTAGGATTCACCCGGGGTGAGATCGTCCACCATAAACTCTGTGTTTTGAATAATGCCTTTGCTGCATGACTGCCAGCCAATACCTGGGATTTTCCTCTCCACATTGTAGCCTAGGATGTCACAACCGCCGTCGCTCAACGGCTTGTACCAAGACAGAGTTACAGAGTGGCTGTTCTTACTTAAAACTTCTGGTTCTTCAGGTGGATCGGGGCGGGCTGAAGGCACAACAGAGGTCCCGTGATGTACGACATGAGCAATAATGCTTTACACTAAAACAACCAAGAGCTTTCTAGAAGCAACGAGAAGGAAGCGCAACAGATTCAGTATTTGTCTTATTGTAGAGTTGAGATTTTTTCCTGCCATGACCAGGAGACATCCCTGTGCACCACTGAGTTATTCTTTGTCTGCCCTGATCTAATGACAAACATTCATTTTCCAACTGTCATCTCACATACTTAATGTCACATATTGTGATTTTTTCCTGCTGCTTTGTCCCACCCAGCTCAAAATAAAGATGATCCTATGCTGTCCATATTGTCAAGAAGCTTAGCTGAAAACTTCAAGTACTTTTGGGCCTTGATTATATTTCTGTCAGGTTTGACCTTAATGGAAATCAAGTTCTTGTTGGACTACAGAGTAACTCTAGTGATTTAATAGCAAGTCACTCAATTTCTGTGTAATCGTTATATACATCACAGCATCAGGCAATAACAAATAAGTACATAATGGGAATGGTCTTGTATCCTACCAGATTGGCTACTGATGATCATACTCAATACATTGGAAAATGGTCCTTACTTAATTTACACTTTGGCTTAGAAAACAGAAATAATTCTTTTAGTCTTCAAGTTTAAGGCTTTTACTAAGTAAATGACTTGCCCCAATGTACCAATCCAACAAATTAAAGGCAAATAAGGTCAACAGCCAGTTCTTTAATTCTGGACACCACAAACATAACATAAAAACTTCTTGTCTCTATTTTCAGCCAGATTTCATATGGAAAACTTGCCAACAGGAGGAGTTCATGAGGATAGCATTTTTCAGTTCCTAAAGTGTAGGTGCCCAAAATAAGATAATGCTGTTTTAAATCCATCAACAACCAATTTTTTGGTGGAAATGACTGGAATATATCAGAGATCTCTCAAGTCTCAGAAATTATTAGACAATCAGACTACCTGTAATAATTTAAAGAATAGCTCTTGAACATCTCAACTACAGCGTACAGCTAAAACACATTGCAATTATCTCATAACCATCACTGGGGTTGGGCTGGTGTGACCCTTACTGGGTGACCCACTTATCCCACTGTGGGAAGAAGCCAGACCTTGGGTGCCAGAATGGACGCTGATGAATCATTGGTCTAACCCGCCCCACGAGGGAATTAGGGAACTATCATCTTTTCCACTCGCAAAGTACTTCAAGAGCTCTCTGAAGGGCAAGGTGCGTGTTTCCTCGATCTCACCCACATGAAGATTTTAATATGCAACTCATTAATCTGGAAAGCTGGTTGCCCTGCACTTGAGTAGATTAGCAAACTTCAAAGGGTTCTCTGCTGCCCTGGATAATTTTTCTCTGTGCACTCTAGTTCAGCTCCCCCCCGTGTCCACGTTTGCTGAGGGCGATATTGAACTCTGAGTAAATTGATTTCTGTTAGACTCTATGTTACATTTTACAAAAGACTGCAGCTAAAGAAAGCTGATGAACATCTCTACCATTGCTAGCCTGATACAATTTTCTTCTGATGAGGTGGACTATTTCTGGTCAGAGAACAAGTTGCCCAGTAGTATCTTCTCAGACTAAGAACGTTAGCTTGGGACATGCGAGGCAAAGAGGAAAGAATCAGTGCAAAGATTAGAAAATTCAGTGTTGTAACTCAGTTCCAAAGTCTGAGATTTCAAGTGCCACTGGGCTAGAACGACAGACGCTTACCTATCACAGATAACTTGGCTGATGCAATTGCTTCCCTGGAAGCAAAGGTCACCTCTCCGGAATGATGTGGCTGGGCTTTTTTCAGAAGAAGTTTGTATTTGTTTCCATCTGCATGTACCTCCCAGTCCTCATCCGACTGGATCTCTGTGTCATTACTATACCAGGCAACTTCAGCGATTGGCACAGCTTCACTTAGAACACAGCTAAACGTCGCTTTCTCCCCTGGAGAGACTTCCACATCTGTGGGAGGCTGCAAGATCTGTAGGCGCCATCCTGTAGATAAAAATAGGTAATCAAGCCCTCAGTTACAGAAACAAATACAAGCAAGAGATTTTGTGACTATTTATGCTGAAGCTCCAGACAGTCAGGCCTTGGAGACCCAGGAGATCATTAAAAGATTATGTATAACACTAGAACAGAAGGTATCATTGGGGACTGAAACTTTCAAAAAATTTCAGGAGCAAAAACCAACCTAGCAATGTCTTTCTTTCCCATGTAGCAGAAAACCACAATGGAAATACCATGCTGTGACTGAGGAAGGCTGTTCTTGCGCTCTGAAAGGGGTTCTGATCGCCACAGCGGTCTCCAGTAATAGCATAAAATACAAGGATGCAGAGATAATATTGTTGCTGATATAACTCTCATCTCTAAAGCCCTATAAACACAACCCAACTCATCAGAATAATGACAACTATAAGGCAGTCATTTGCTGCTTACTCATTGCCAACTGGTGCCGCTTATACCTGTGTCATGGCATACGGAACAAGAAAAAAAAGGAAATTGTAAAACATCATCCAGTTATTGTGTGGGAAGAAGACTTAGGTAAGAAACAAGCAACAAATGCAACTTTTCCTCTCTGCTACTCATCATATTTTCCCGGTTCATCTGCCCTTTCCAACCAGAAATTTAAGACTCCCCATGCACGAGTGCTTCAGTTACCTTTCACCGTCAGGAAGGCTGAGGTCACTGCGTCGCTGCACATAAAAGTCACCCTGCAGCTGTCCTGGGGAGTTAGGTTCTTCAGCAGCAGAAGATGCCTGCGTCCATTTTCAAAGTAAACCATCTCAGTGTTTTCTGTAGTTTTGGCAGGTTCATCATCAATCAACCAGTTGTAATTGTAGCACTCGGGCTTGGAAAGATAACATTCAAACAGGGCTTCCCCTCCTTCCACGGCTTCCACATTCTCCAGGCCTTGGACAATGCTGTTTTTGGCTAGCAAAGAAGGACAACGAACAGTATTAATTGTTTGGCCATGCATATCTGAATATTAACAAGCCTCGGAGCACTGGATGATTCCCACTGCTGGAAAGCTGATAGAAAGGATGTGGATGTGATAAACTGTGCTTGTAGGTGTAGCTGTTGATTTCAACCACGCTCTAACACAATACTATATTTAAAAACATTTCAAGTAGTAAGATAGTTTAAAAATAATGATAAACCTCTAGGACTGTCTAAACTTCCTCCAGAAACCTGACTTCTGTTTTTACAAATAAAGAAAAAAATGTTGGTGTTTCGATGAGTCAGGCCAACAGTCGATAGGAAGGGATAGCTCAGGAAGATAAAGTATAATCAAATTCCTTCTGTCCCACAGCAGGAAACATTTCCTGCAGATCTCCCAGGCAGCGCAGTTATCATCATAATTGGGGAGATGTGAATCCACTGACAGCTCATGATAAAGTCTTACTACCTTTCATGCAAAGCAAATATGAGACAATATTATAGCTGGCGAAGCTGTGGAGACTGTCATCCCAGTTAGCAAGTCTGCCTCTAGGAAACACACAAAAAGTTAAAATCTGCATTAACAGTATTTTGAATAGAAAATTTCTGAATTATTACAAAATCTCTGTGATAATGTATAAGGTTTATTTTTTTCATGCATATATGGTGAATTGTGCAGACGTATGCACATATCTACACACTCCATTTGCCCTCAGAGTCATGCATCAGTTGGCATTTGGACATCAGCAATCAGCCTGATGCAAAATTAAATGTGGGCTGGTGCATGTGAATATAATTCGTGTTAGACCAGCTACACAGACAAATTACATGCACAACAGTGGGAACACACGGTTGAGTAAATACATAAATATGAGTAAATATTATACAATGGTCAGCATGATCTATAATATAAACCAACGCCCTGAGACATTCCTGTTTAGATCTCTATAACCATTATCTGGAACTGTTCTAAGGAAAAAAAAAAAATGTATTTAATAGCAAAAAAAAAAAGCATGAGTTACTAAAAAAATCTGTATTTTATAATATTCATACTTATGGAGAACAATAAGGGGTTTGTAAATCCTTGGAGATTGTATAATTTTGTTAGAACAAATCCTGTTTATTTGTGCACTTTTGGAGCACTGGTTTCCCTAACTACAAAAAGCAGCCAATTGCAAACCCCACCTCCTCTGGGATGCTTTTAGATTATGTCCATTAACATCTTTTTAAATCCCTAAAATGGAAAGTTCTTATCAATGTAGAAAATATTCTAATGAATAATACCCTGCTCCTCTGTACTCACAATTCTTGTTAAGCAAGAAGGCATAATTGCCTAACAAAACACAAATATTCAGAAATCAGATCAGATATATTGCTCTTGCTGATCCTACTAATTCATGTGGTGACCAAAAACAATAATTCCATTCACAGCAGAAAAAAACCCAAGAAACATCAATATTAACAATACGTTTAGGAT
The DNA here is from genome assembly GCA_013400755.1 of Pelecanoides urinatrix. Lineage (NCBI taxonomy): Eukaryota > Metazoa > Chordata > Aves > Procellariiformes > Procellariidae > Pelecanoides > Pelecanoides urinatrix. The sequence continues at coordinate 384,440 of VZTQ01009168.1, forward strand.
TTTATTTTTTTTTTTACTGTTTCTCAGGGCCTTCACAAATGCTGATGCCAAGTGAGAAGGTAATTCCCGAGTGATCAGTATTTGAAATAAATAAATTAGCTTAGCTGACAATAAAATGAAATTCCACACTATCCATTAGCTACTGGTTTTGAGGTACACTGTGTGTAAAAATCACTCTGTAACAGCAAAAAGTCCTCTTATTATTCCTTCGGACCAACATTACATCTGTGATTTTACAATAATTCAGCAGGACACATCCCATTGCACAGATGTTCCAGCTCATTGTAGAAGAGGTATGATGTGTAAGTGGTGTAATAAGTGAGCGTTAATTAGAACTAAGCTCCAGTGAAATGCTGCAGTTTCATATTCAATTCCCATTAACTCCCAACTACTTTTATCATCGTTATCAGAACTGGAGTGAACACCAAAGAGCGGGTATCTGATGTGTCACTTATTGTGAGGTGCTGCCATGATTTTTCCACCTCTTTTATTCGTAACCCATGATAGTCTTCCTCTTTGGCTGGAAGACCTCACCTTGAACATCAAGTGCAGCCATCACTTTAGTGCCTTCAGCTTCACAAGAATAGATGCCAGTGTCTTCTGGTACCGTAGGTTTAATTTTTAGCATGCTTACATTCCAGTCCTGATCGATAATCACTCGCTGCCCATCTGCATGTATTTCCTGATCATTTTTCTTCCATATGGCGTGTACTGGCCTAGAATATTGGCATATGAACTCTGCTGTGCCATCTTCATCAACAGTTATATCCTGCATGGGACTGACCACTTCAATGGTTGGATCTGTTAACCAACACGTCAGGAAGGACATGCATTAGTGGATCCTCATGGAAATCGCAACTTGGAGATTTTTGACAAGCACAGAGCCTGTGGGGAGCAAGCGGAGTGGCAGTGCAAGCAGAAAGCTGGCTGGGCACACTGGGAATTAGCAGTTTAGTCTGTGCTTGTGTCAGCATCAAGCAGGCTTGAAGCAAAACTGGTACATTAGAATATAACTATCACACTGGAAAATGGGTCACCGGCAATTAAAGCTTGTGCTTTAACAGTCCTGAATATGAACGTCTCTGCAGAACATCTGCTGGGGTTCCCTCCAGGCTTAGTTTTTCTGCCAGCATTGCTGAAATCGTCCAGACTAGGAAGCACTGGATGCAAAACACTTCTGCTTCCCAGAATGTGGCAGGAGCGCAAGTGTGAGACAGAGGACTGCGATGGATGGGCTGCTGTGGGTGGTTCCCCGTAAGTCTCAACCTCACATTGCAATAAGAAAGTGCCACAAACTCTACCGGAGGCTCCTTGTATGAGCAAACTGCAACCACTCGTTGGAAAAAAATGTAATACTCAAATGCAAATACTCAGTCCCACCCCGTGGTGGTGACGGTTATGTGGCAGGAGTCATTGGCAGCACGAGGAGCAAAGATCCAGGAAAACTGTAACAAAAAAGGGCACTTCACAGGAGACAGGTACTGTTGTTTTGATTAACCATGTGTTCCTCTGCAACAGAGACATAGTTTGGGGGAAAATCATATCATTTCCTTTACAGTAGCTGATCTAGAGATGCACCATGAACCATTGCAATCTCAGACTGAGAGCCCATAAATGAGGAGAGAAGCTGGATATGCAGCTCCTCTGATGAAGATGAGATCCACAAGGCTGCTTTTATATGCATCCAGCCTTTCTTTCAAAATACTAGTTCTGCTTCTTGGGAGGCACCTGTAGGGCACAGTAAATATATCTAACCTCAAAATATTGTGAGCTTCCAAAGCAGCCAAGGAGTCCCTCCTGAGATGTCGAATTGGACCACCCGCATACAACTGCAACATATATGCTAGAAAGAAAAATCTCAATGAAGTTTGAAAATGGAAGTCTCTCTGCCACAGCCTTCTCAGCAGAACTATGTCAACTTCCCCAAAAAACTGATAGGGCTACAATGGGACATAAAAAGATGACAGCCAGAGAAAGCTGATATATGTCCTTTTCTTTCAAATAGTTGTTCTGATCCCAAGCCAGTTAGAATAAAGTACACTGGTCCTCTGTCTGGAATGCTCCTCTTGAAACTGGTGCATCAGGTTGAGGATTTGGGATGCTACTAGCAGGTCTTGGGAAGCAAAGATAGTTTTGCAAATGTCTTTTGGAAACTTGTTGCAAGGCTTGATCCTGCTCCCTAAGGCTCCCTGTACCACTCCGTGTGCCTGCACGTGTGTTTATGGGGAGAGGGCATCATGCAGATGTTTTGGTTACACCAGGACTGAAGAAGCAAGCAGGTATCTGTGCAGCTGGGGAGTACAATACCCTCTCCTTTCATAAGATGCAGACACGTGCTCCTCACTGCAAATGTCACCTCTGGTCTTGGAGAAAGAAGGCATCCTGCTTCCAGTGTCCCGTTACTCTTTGCCACTGCTAGGCTGAGACCTTGGTGGCCCTATTCAGCCATGCAGAGCGGCAGAAAGCTCCTTGGGACTTAGGAGCTAAGGCGTACACTGGGGCCTGTAATTGTCACCCTGCCCAAAGGGGTCAGGAGAAGGCAGCAGCTCCTTCAACCTTTTCCATTTTCCCCCCACCCATACGTGAAGATGCCATCACACTGGGCCATCGAATGAATGTGGTTGTAGGGCAATGGTATTGTGAAGGCCCAACAAGAAAAGCTGTCATGAGATCTCACTTATTGTAGAATATATCCAGTTACAAGCACACCTTACATCAAGAGAATGGGGCACATGGAACAGAGAGAAAGACAACTTGTTCCTTGATGAAGAACAAGCCATGGATAGTTAGGTAGACTGAAATACACCTAGTTCAAAGACAGATTTATTTTTTAATTTCTGGGCAAAATAAAGTGCACGAAATCGGCTGTTAATAAAAGCACAGTTAGAATTTTACTAGTGTTTTACTTTCTTATTAAACCCAGTGTTACTGAGCACAGTGTAACTGGGGTGTTTTTTAAATACCTTTCTCATCCTAATCCAATTATAGTCATATACTACTGTGATTCAGGTTCACATTAAAGAAATCTTGCCTTAAAAGATGCCCAAAATATCCACATACATATATGTACTAGTATGAGCTAGAAAATCTCCAGAGGTCCATTCCAACATTAATGATGCTGTGATTCTGTGAAATGAAAACTTCTCAGGAGCCCTTTATTTGAGTAGAATACTTAACGATGCATTTCTTTTTAATTTATGTTTTGGGCCCACTGGAGTTCTTTGCCCAGAGAGCTCAGAACCAGGTTCTGACTCTGAAAATGTGAAATTCAAAATTGATACAAATGGACCTGGGATTTGTAGGTTTGCACACCATGTTGTTGCTGCATAATTCTGATATTGGGAGGAAGTGATCTGGTATTTTATCTTTGCAGAGAGTTAAATTTTCTGAATTTATACATTATACAGAGAAAGAGACATCAACCACTGACTACAATTCCATATTGTGGATCATTCCTGTTACCGTAGACAGTTATAGCATGGGGGTAGATTTTAATAAAGAACTCTTAACTCTTTATATCTTCATATATACAAATCCCTTTTCAAGCAAGGAATAAGTGTTAATTTTGTCTGAAAAATAACAGCTTTTCCCAATGGCTATAAAAGGACTGGATGTGAAGGAGCTTGCTTTATCAAGTCTGGAGCTCAGTGTTATTTGCGGCTCGTGGCTACCCTTACCAAATGAGAAAAATATTTATTCAACAGACCAGAAAGCTTTGCTAGTGCAGTGATGTCGATTACTATTCTGGCAGTCTACAAACGAGGCTCATTTTGTCACTGTGTTACTGCAATGTCATATAACCTTTGGTTTCCAGGAAGAGTTCTGGAACCAACAATAAAACAGACCAAAGTCTTGTCTTGGGAACGTACTGAGCTCAGCGCCAGTAGCCTAGATATGGAGCAGCACAGTGGTAATTTTATGAATTTCCAGCTACATAATATATCGTGGTATTACAAAAACAGTTGAAGGGGAGATAAAAAAAAATCAGGTGCTACCACAGGGGTTTATGTTCAGCTCTACTTAGATGTCAGGTGAAAGCAGCAGCCCTGACCCTGCAACCCTTCCTCACCTGAACCACTGAAAAAATCGATGTGGTTGTACATCGAAGGCTTCTGGCGTGAGTATGGGTGACTTGCAGAAGTGGAGGGTTGCAGGACACAGAAGAACTGTGAAGAAATTTAGTAAGGGTAGCCTGGAAGGCAGAAGCACTAGTGCACTGAGCAAGTCCAGAGGTGGCCATGTGTTTCTTTCTAACAACGAAATACCTTTGACTAATAATTTAGCTGAAGATATAAGAGACCCAGCTCTGAAGGTGACAGTGCCTGAGTCATGGCACGCCACATCATTTAGCGTTAAAGTGTGGATCATCCCGTCCTGCTCAGAGATTTCGGTCACAAAGTTGTTGTGAAGGGGAGATCCATCGAGCCACCACTGCACGTTCTTCACGCCCGGGTGCGAGAGCTCGCAGGTGAACGTGGCTGACTCACCCACAAAGACGTCTGTGTTCTTTAAACCAGAAACTATGACTGCTGCTTCTTCTGTATAACAGAGCAAGAGAAGGTGCCAAAGGAAAAGAAAAGCATAAACATATACATGTCGCTTCCTGCAGAACTAGCCCAAGCAACAGTGCAAGTTGTCCAGGAGAGTCAAACTTGTAATGCTGTTCCAGGGAAAAAAAGAGCTAAAATTTTCTTTAAGGGATTTAGAAACCACCTTCCATCCTTCACCCACTTGCAAACGCAGCGTGTGTGTCTGCAAACACTGTTTCCTTGGGAGGAAACTCTACTCCATGACCAGGTCATGACTGGCTCTCCTGTGTGTTGCGACCATCTGCACTGACATTGTATGAGGAGGAGAGGTAGCTTAAGTTTTACATGTTTACTTACAGTGCTTTAGAAGAGTAATAAGAATATCAACAATGATAGAAGTAATAACAAGAATTTCAGTATTTTTTACAGCCACTGGTCCAAGCAAATACTTTTTCAGCAGTACCACCATCTGCTATGGTACACAGGACAGTCAGGACTTCGTACTACCTTAACTTATAGACATTGATCCAACCTCAGCCTGGATGTGTTTATATCTTCACTGGAATCAGGAAATAAATTAATGGACTTTCAACTATTTGTGTCTGAGACAAGTTTGGCCAGTTACTCTCAAAGATTTTTGGAATAAGAAATCCAGGCAGAAAAATCAGAGTGTTTCCACCACATTTCACCTTACCTTGCACATAGACAGAACCTGTGGTGATCTCGTATCCAGTGCTACAGGTATAATCCCCACAGTCATCAGGCTCTACACCATGGATGATCAGCTCAGCAATGCTGCCTTTCAGCTTCATCTCGTACTTGTCGCTGGGCTGAATGACCACCCCTCCTTTTCTCCACTCAACGGGGGCGTCTGGCTTGGAGATCTCACAGTGCAAGACAGCTGTTCCCCCTTCTTCAGACTCTACGTTTTTCAGCTCAGTGTTAAACAGCACTGGTAGTACTGCGGTGGAGAAGCAACTGCATCAGTGACAACGCTCAGAGGTGAGAATCATAGAAACATAGAATCATTAAGGTTGGAAAAGACCTCTAAGATCATCAAGTTCCAACCGCCAACCCAACACCCCCATGCCCACTTAACGATGTCGCGAAGCGCCTGATCTACACGTCTTTTAAATACCTCCAGGGATGGTGACCACACGACTTCCCTGGGCAGCCTGTTCCAAGGCCTGACCACTCGAGAAACTTGCTTGCAACTTCTCCGGCTTGGCAGTTCCCTTCTTTCTGAACCACAACTTGGTGCTGGCAAGGCCAAGCCCAGAGCAAGACTTTGAGTTGTGCCAGGCACTGGTGGAGATCAGTCGCTGGTACAGTGAGGGTGTCCACCGGTGCTCCATAAAGGATCGCCATAGGTCACAGGACCTCTAAGGGGCTTCACGTGGGCGTACCCACGATTTTCAGCGTAAGCAGTTAGAGGCACAACAGTACCGGTCACAGCATTCGGACATTTAATTGCTGAAACCACTGCAATTGGTGCAGAGACTCTGAGCAGGAGCTGGTTATGGGGGCTAAACACAGGATCTAAAAGCATGATCTTGTTGCTTTAAAATTAATAAAACTATAAAATCAGTATATAAAATTATAAAATGAATAAAATTATAAAATCCAAAAACGTAACTGCAAAGAAAAAGAAAAAGAGCCACAAATCTTGGGCTGCTCATGCTCCATGTAAAATGGGCCTGTTCTAGGTACGGTGAAATACTCCAGTCTCTTATTGTCAGGCAGCAGACAAGTTTTCTAAATGCTCTTGTACATACCCTCCATTAGCAGCAGCTGCAGTTTTGCTCCCAGTTCTCAGAGAGAGATCAAAATTGCAACTGCAGAAATAACATTGGGTTTAAAAGGCACTAGGTTATTCTTTGAAGGACAGACCACGGATCAAACCCTTTCCTGCAGTTGTACTTCGCATATACAGAGTGTTAATGATAATTCGGTGATAAAACTGCCTTATCACCCCTATGGAGGACAGCCACAGCCACAAATTCTCTGCCTTCAAGCAAGGCTTCTCCTACCTTTGACTTGGAGCGATGCAGTGGTCTGCTGATCCCCCGAGTCGCACGTATAATCGCCAGCATCCTGAGCCTCAGCATCATAGATGAAGAGCTCAACACGTGTCCCCTCTTGCCGGATCTCATACTTGTCACTTGGCTGCAGCACCACATCTCCTTTCCTCCACTCCACGGGTGCATTGGGTTTCGTCAGCTCGCAGTGCAGCACGGCTGTGCGTCCTTCCTCCACCTCCTCATTTTTCAGCCAGTGTTTGAAAAGCACGGGCAGGGCTTAAAAGAGAGAATGGTGCAAAGTAAACAAACAGGCAAAACAATAACAGTAAATGGAGAAATGTTTTATTTTTAAGGTACTGGTAATGCCATTCATGAAGTTCATGCACAAGCCTGGCTGCATTTACCCAAGACAAGCTGCCAATGGCAGGGATTCCTAGGTCTAAGCCAGTCAGAGGAGGAAGAGGAGGAGGGAGAGGAGTTAACCAGCAGGAAAAATTTCAGTTCTACAGGAGCTGCATTTCTCTCCCCATATCAGAGAGTCATAGAATAGTTTGGGTTGGAAGGGACCGTTAAAGGTCACCTAGTCCACCCCCCTGCCATGGGCAGGGTCATCTCCAACTAGATCAGGTTGCTCAGAGCCCCGTCCAGCCTGGCCTTGAATGTTCCCAGGGATGGGGCATCTACCACCTCTCTGGGCAACCTGGGCCAGGGTTTCACCACCCTCATTGTAAAAAATTTCTTCCTTATACCTAGTCCAAATCTCCCCTCTTTTAGTTTAAAACCATTCCCTCTTGTCCTGTTGCCACAAACCCTGCTAAAAACTCTGTCCCCATCTGTCTTATAAATCCCTTTAAGTACTGAAAGGCTGCAATAAGGTCTCCCCGGAGCCTTCTCTTCTCCAGGCTGAACGACCCCAATTCTCTCAGCCTTTCTTCACAGGAGAGCTGTTCCAGCCCCCTGATCATCTTTGTGGCCTCCTCTGGACCCGCCCCAACAGGTCCATGTCTGTCCTGTGCTGAGGACCCCCGAGCTGGAGGCAGCACTGCAGGGGGGTCTCACCAGAGCAGAGCAGAGGGGCAGAATCCCCCGCCTCGACCTGCTGCCCACACTGCTGGTGATGCAGCCCAGGGTAGGGTTGGCCTTCTGGGCTGCGAGCACACATTGCTGGCTCATGTCCAGCTTTCCCCCAAGTCCTTCTCGGCAGGGCTGCTCTCCATCCCTTCATCTCCAGCCTGTGCTGATACTGGGTGTTGCCCCGACCCGTGTGCAGGACCTTGCACTTGGCCCTGTTGAACCTCATGAGGTTCACACGGGCCCACTCTCGAGCTTGTCCAGGTCCTTCTGGATGTCATCCCATCCCTCAGGCTATCCTAGACTTCTTTTCACAAAGAATTCCCAACTAACTTCAATAATAATTTTTGAAGCCGATACGGTTTTTCATCCCCAAAATAAAACCACTGAACAGGATAAAAGCACTCAAAGAATACACACCTGCAGACCTGAGGCTTCAGATCATGCAGCCAGGGACCAATTACAGAATAATTAAGGCTGAAGGGACCTCTGAAGGTCCTCCATGGATGGAGATTCCTCCGCCACTCTGGGTCCCAGTTCCAGTGTCTGACCCCCCCTTCACTGTGAAAGGTTGGGGTTTCTTCCTTCTTTTGGGACCTTCTTTTGCTGCAGCTTACACTTGTTGCCTCTCATCTCTTTACTGAGCACCCCAAGAAAAGTCTGTCTCTCTCTTTTCTGTCGACTCCCATTTCGTAGCTGCAGACAGCAAAGAGGTTCCCCCCCGCCAACCTTCTCTTCCCCAGGTTGAACAAACCCAACTACTCCCTCTCCTTATACTTCATGTGCTCCAGCCCCCTGACAAACTTGGCCTCTGCTGCACTTGCTCCACTACCTCAATGTCTGTCTCGTACTGGCGAGCTCCAAAAATTGACATGTACACCTCCCACCGCTGCTGAGCAAAGAGGAAATCGTACCTTTAACCTCTAGTCTGGCCGTGGTCTTCCCATCGGCTGCATGGCAGCTATACTCCCCTGCGTCCGCGTGGTTCAAATCATGGATGACCAGCGTGTGCACATTCCCTTCCTGCTTGATGCTGCACTTCTGGCTGGAGCGGATCACGGACGTGCCTTTCTTCCATTCCACTGGGACATCGGGCTTGGACACCTCACAGGACAAGTGAGCCGTGCCACCCTCCTGCAGCTCCAAGCTGTGGAGAGCCTTCACAAAGGTGACCGGAGCAACTGTGGGGAAGAAGGTACAAACAGTGCTGCAACCACCTAATCCAGCATCGCCCCCAGATCAGAACTGGGTGCCTCTAGTTGCCTTGTGAACCAGATTAAAGAGGAACAAACAAGATAAGGTTTTGACGTGGCCCATGTTTCAAAATCATTCTATAGAACTTAATGAAAGTTTTTCAGAGTTTTTGGATGGTTTTTTTGGAGTAAATGTGATCTAAAAACATCATAAGTAGGAGATTAATTCAAAGCATATTCTTGACATTCTTCAGCATTGATTCTGACATATCCTAGCTGCTTGTTTCAGGATAAGTCGGATGGTCTTCCAAGGATGTCTGCTTCACTTCATGGACTATAAAAAAAGGACTGAAACGACTAGCTCAGATGTACATGTCTACCTCTTAAATGCCTAAATTAGGTTAACCAATTTTCCCATGGTTAACCAAGATTTCCAGAGACCCCTCCTCCCAAATAAACCTCTCCAGAAGATAAAGCAATATTGACAGTGCTTACCAATACCTTATAAATCCCTCTTCCTAGGAGGTTGCTCACCTTGGACCGTTAGCTGTGCTGCTGAGGTATGCTGCCCGACTTTGAAACTGATGGACCCACAGTCTTCTAGTGTCACCTTCCTCAGGATCAAAGTGTGACGTGTCCCTTGGACTTTGATCTCATTCATTTCATTGGATTGCAGGGGAACATCCCCCAGGAACCACTGGGCATCCTGGCTTGTTTCCCGGGACAGCCTGCATTCAAACACTGCGTCTTCTCCTTCATACGAAGTGACGTCCTTCAACATCTCCACTATGGTTGCTGCTGATTCTTTATGGAAAGGTCAACAGAGTTTGATATCTACTTTCAAGTGATGCTTCCTGGTTTAAATATTTCATTATACTCTTTCTTGACAGTACTATATTATTTGAAAGAACTACCACGAAACACTAAGCACTAAAAGCATGGAAATGTAGTTACACGGGCATGTAGTGACATGTTACATTCTTACAGATGCACACTGTATGTATGTATGCATATGTATTATGCACATATATATGATAGTCTATGCATGTTATACTGTACTGTGCGTATAATAAATATATAATATATATTTATAATGCAATCTATGTATTGTGAAAACATTGTCAACAGATTTTAGTGGGTGACATTAACATTAAACCACAGAATCATTGACTGAAGACCCATTTCTGATTCCCTAGATACAACTGACCCAGTTCTTATCCCTCTGAAATCACTCTCGTCTCTGGGATCCCCATTATTCAGTTTGGGCACAGGACAATGTCTAGCTGTCAAATTACTTAATCACATTCCCCTGCCATGGTACCAAGCTCTGTCCAGCTCTTCCCCACGCGAAGCCCCACCTTTCACGAGCACAGCTGCAGTGGTTTGCTGGTCCCCCGTGTCGCACGTGTATTCCCCAGCATCAGCTTCACTCAGGTTGTGAATCATCAGCTCAGCCATGGACCCAGCTTGGCGCATCTTGTATTTGTCACTTGGTCGCAGCACTGTCCCGGCCTTCTTCCACTGCACAGCGGCATTTGATTTCGAGATTTCACAGCTCAAAGTGATGGTGCCACCTTCTTCGGCTTGCTGGTTCTGGAGTGGTTGTGTGAAGATTACTGGCAAAGCTAAACAGAGATAAATTGGAGGAAAAAAATTATGTTTCATTGCTGACTGTGTCACTAAGTCTTGTGTTTAGTGAAATTCTGGTGCCATTCCATATTTGGTTCAAACTCAATTCCAAAATTACTTTAAAACCCAAACAAGGAATGACAGAAAGTGCTGGATTTCCAGGAGCACGAAGGACTCTGCACTCCCAGAGTCACTGGGCACTGCACACGCCGAGCACCTCTGGGAATATGTTCCTTTACACAGGAGCAGTCAGGATATGGACTCTTGAGCATCTAAGTGCATGTATCTCCAAATGGGTACCAAAGCCACAACTCAAAAGCCTATGCTTGACATCTAAGTTCCTGGGTATTTGGGAGGGTGCATGGAGAAACACCATTAGATACTGCCCCTCACGTAAAAACTGGACCCAGAAGAGAGATGAAGTCTGGAAATCTCTGCACTGATGTTTATCACTGATGGGTCAAGGTGGAGTTTTGGTGGGTTGATTTACAATGAATCACATGTAGAAGTTTAGTTCATCAAGTCCAGTTCCAAAGAACCTTGGTGGCTCCACAGTTACAGTTGAATTGGTATTTGCAAGGGAAGGAGATGGGACTCTAGAAATTGGAGTGAATTCACAGGAACTGGGTGGCAGATGTGTATTAAAGGAGAGAGATCTGAAGGTGCTTGCAGATGATGTAGGAACGGACGGTGTATTCTCTGGGACAGCTGGGCAATGGCTGGGGTCAAGGCTTTTGTACAGTTGCATTTGCGGTGAAGGCATCCCATTGTGCAGCCAAGTCCTGCAGCGCTAGGGTTCTTAGCAGCCAGCAAAGGAATAAGTAGGAGAAAGAAATAATGTCTTTGTGAAGACCTAGTCTGTCAGACTGAGTCACTGTTGATTCAGAAATCCTCATCACAAAAAAGGACCAGACTCCCTGCCACAGTGTCCCTGACTTACAAACGGAACATGTAAACTAAGCCAGAGCTCCCTAAAAGGTGAAGCAAAAGCTTTCTGTCACCTTTCACTACCAAGGATGCCATAGTTTGCTCATTGCCAGAATCACAGATGTCTCCAGCATCCTTTCAGCTGTAAGATCGTGGGTCAGTAGCTCCACAGCAGACCCCATCTGCTTCATCTCATACTTGTTGCTGGCTTGGAGCAAGACTGACCCTTTTTTCCACCTCACTGGTACATCGTGTTTGGAGAGCTCGGCATGAAGGGTGACCGTAGAGCCTTCTTTGGATTCCTGGTTTTGGAGGTTTTTCCCGAAGAGTGCTGGAGTGGCTGGGACCACACATAGAGACACAAACGGACAGCCACCATCAGAGGATCTGCTTACAGTACAAATATTCTGGTATCATTGGATCCTGAAGTTACTGTGATAGCAGGCAGGTGCATGCCCTTCATGGGAGAGGCCCTCAAGGGATATTTCAAAAGACGGCTGTCCTGGTTTCGGCTGGGNTTTCACAAGAACCTCCTGGCTCCTCTTTATTTCAGCTTGTATCTCAGAAAAAGATCTTGTATCTCAGAGAAAGTCACATTAATATTGTATTTGTACCATTACCAGAGTGGATTTTTAAAATATTGGCACATTGCACCTATTTTTAAGACCCTAGACACTTGCTCTTCAGCTGGAGATGAGTGCCCAGGTAAGTTTGGGCACTTTGAGCACCATTTGCCCAGGTGGGACTCAAAGGACTGAGGTGGTTAAGAATCAAAATGGTCTCACTTTAATTTTAGTTCCAGCCTTCTTTTTCTGAATGACCAGAAACAGGCCCTTTGGTCTAGGGTTGGGGAAGCAGTTACTACGCTTCGGTGCCTTCATGTTCTTTGCTCAAGACACCACAGGACTTAACATAACTTCCAAAAGCAAAAGGAAGCTTTTATGCTTTCAGCTGCTTTATACCAGCAAAGTACATCTGATGTCAAGGACAGTAGGTAACACCCTCTCGCTAGTACTAAGTTAAGGAAGTGGAACAAGTTTCTCATCTTAAAAAAAAAAAAACAAACAAAAAACAACCTACCTTTAACAGTTAAAGTGCCGGTCGTCTGTTCGTTTCCATTATCACAGGTGTATTTGCCAGAGTCTTCCGGTTTCAAATGATAAATCTTTAAGGTATGGATTGTTCCTTCCTGCCTGATTTCATACTTGGAGCTTGGGGAAATCACCCGGGCGCCCTTCTTCCACTCCACCGTGACATTAGGCTGGGAGACCTCGCAGCGGAGGATGGCTGTTTCTTCTTCCTGCAGTTCTGTGCTCTGTAATTTCTCCTTAAAGACTGGAGGTGGCACTGAAATTACAGACACGGCAGCGGCATTTACAGTCACCTTTATCTTGTTTCCCTGCCGTGTTAAAGCTACAGCTGAACAGTTAAGTATTAAAAGATACTTTAACTTCTGTGTTATGACTTGGGGGGTTAAAACAAGTGAATGGAGTTTGGATGAAACCCCTTCACAAATATTTGTTGAAGTTACTGAAGTGCTAATCAAAAACTTTACAGATGTTTTAACCGGTTCAGATGGGATGGAGACTTCAACCACACCAAGAGTTTCAAAGAGGGAAGGAGAAGGATGTTTGAGAATTTCTTCAAAACAGTGTTTAGGGTAAGAAATGACCTTTCCAAAGAAGGAAAAGAAAAAGGAGTTTGGAAGCAATGAAAATTACAGGTCTGTCAATCCACTTACTGGAGCTACCTCAGTAATTGTTCTAGAAACCAGTTACCGTCAGGACCCTGGTGATATTTCTACTTTCTGCCATAGTGATGACAATATATAAGACCATGTTAGTACATCGTATATGCTCTGAAGCACAAGTGCCCTACTAACATGAGCTAACAAGGGATGAACAATGGCCTTGAATTTACTATTAGCGTAAGCAAAATGTTACTCATTCTCACCAGTTCCTTTCCCTCATCACGGAGAGCCCTTACCTTTTACTGTGAGCTCTGCTGTCGACGTGTGGGGTCCCACTCGGAAAGCGATGGTGCCAATGTCCTGCTCAGTCACCTTCCTTAATGTCAGGGTGTGAATCTTTCCTTTTTCCACTGAGATCTCATTCATTTCGTTATTTTGCAGAGCAACATCCTGTAGCTTCCATTCAACGTCCCTTGCGTTCTCATGAGAAACCTGGCACCGAAACGTGACATCGTCCCCTTCTAAAACCACCATGTCCTTCAGGCCACTCACGATGGTCACATCAGGCTCTGCAAACAGTCCATCAGTAGTCAAGCCATGAAAGGAAAAACATGGATCAAATCATAGAATCATTGAATAATATAGCTTGGAGGGGACTTCTGGAGGTCATTTGGTCCAACCACTGCTCAAAGCAGGGCCAGCTTACAGCAGGTTGCTCAACGCCTTGTCCAGCTGAGCTTTAAGTACCTCCAAGGATGGAGATATCACAGCCTCTCAAATCACATGTTTCAAACTCTGCTGGTTCACTACTTTCAGTGTACTTGGTTACACAGCCAATATCTTTCAGTTAGTGGTTTTTTTGCTTGCCCTTTCTCAAAGGTACATTGCATATTGATTTTTTAATTACGTTTGGTACCGTAATTGGGTGAATAAGGTGTGAAAGCGAGATGTTAAAATCAGGATTTTAAAATCTGTCACATTTATACTTAGATATCATGAATAACATGAACACCTGATCCCCTCTACTGTCTTCTTGCAAGCAGAACTGCATATACTCCCTGCTGGCACTCCAAACTGGCTGGGGATCTGGTTGGCTCTGTGCTCTCAGCAGGACTTACTGGATTAGCGTGAGCACAGGACATTTGCACTTCAGTTTGCTTGAGTCCTGCTCCTAGGACAGCTGGGCACCTGCAGATCTGTGCAAAGATCATACAGAGAGCCTGCAACAGGCAAAAGCTGTACGAACCCTGAATCTGCTGGGGAATACCAAAGGAGAAGCAGCGCAATCTTCATGTGAGCAAACACAGTTCATACTCTTATAACTGAGGTCACCAACTGCACGAAAAATATGCAGTTGGGCATAATGTACAGAGTATGTATAATAACGAGTAGCCTGTAGAGATGCTAGCGGTGGTTGTTCCACACTAGTGGTCCAACCTGAAAGCAAGCTCTGTCTGTAATGACATTAAGGCCAGATGCAGTTGCCATGTGACTGGGCGCTGGGGATGAACCATCTGCTCACTCACATGCACATGATGTCAAGCAAATATTTCAAGCCATGAGTCAAAAATTACAGCTGCCTTATCCTCTCCTGAATCTTTGCTTCATTGAGCACAAGATTTTTTATGATACCCTTCCTATGTTCTGTGTTTATCACAATAGTTTGTCACAATAGTTTATCACAACAGTAACAATTATGATGCAAGATCTTAGCTTCCTAAAGTGAAAATCCCCTTGCCCCAAAAAACAGGTCTTGCCTTTCACAGTCAGTTTTGCAGAGCTCGTCTCATCTCCAGCCTTGCAGGAATACTCTCCGGCATCGCTGGGCTCCAGGCGGTGAACACGCAGCTCGCGGAGGGTGCCATCCTGCCACATCTCGTACTTGGAGCTTGAGTGAAGGACGACTCCATCTTTCCTCCACTCCACTTCTGCTTTGCTAATGGAAGTCTCACAGCGCAGCCTGGCCGTTCCTCCCACTTCCACTTCTTCATTCTTCAGCTGCTGCTTCAGCTGGGGCTTGATGGCTGCAAAGTGAAAAACAATTAATGCACGATTCGTTAGCTTGAATGTCAGGTCTGGACAACTCAGCACAAGGCACTTGGGGTCTGGCGCTGCAGAACAAATTTGCATTAAGTGATTATATGATGATAACAATGCTTTTTTTCTGTATAAACAAGACTATATTCTGTATATCGGGACAAGGAGAGGATCAGAAAATTCCCCAAATATGTTTGTTTCCCATAAACTCAAGGGCATCCACATTACACCTTTTACACATCTGCTCTGGATATTGGAAACTCCCACATGCATAAAGATTTTGGCTAAGCAAAACCTGGTACTTTCTCATTAAAACTAGTGTAAATCTGTTCATTTTTATTCAAATACTCCTGACTTCCAACACCATAAAGGATGTAAAGCTTTAAACACATCTCTTATTTCTCTGCTATCTTTTCAAGACCCTAGACCATCACGAGTCCTTCCAGATGATGCACAAACAAATGGACTACTTTTATTCAAGTGGGGCATGGAACAACTCGGAAAACAGCTTGTCACTGATGAAAACCAGAAGGTAATATCCACCTCGTGTGTGTGCGAGCAGTTGTGAAAACAGGATTCTCGGTGCTTGTGGTCCCTCTGTCTAAACCCTGTTGTGATACATGTAAAGCAAGCACAGGGCTCTTTCACTTGTAGTTGACCCAGCGGCTGTTTCGTGGGTCAGGTTCAGCCAAGAGGATGTAATTTGAAAGGTTGTGGCTTAGATCAAAGCCACAAGTTGCACCCAACAGTTCGAGATGACCATTAACATTTCAGACAGCGATTAATCACAGACATCGCTCCTGGCGTGTTTAAACACAGTGTTCTCAAGATCTTCATGGAAGGGCATTACAAAAATTGAAAATAATAATTTTTTAAATGCTTTTGTAAATGACTGATGATTACTTATTGATTCAACTGAGCCAGCAATGAATGCAAAGTGCCAAAAATAAAGATGTATTAGAATTTCAAAGTCCCCACGATGCAGAGTTTCTTGCTTTAATCATATCAGAGAAGGGGTCAATACACTGCACACTGTGCTTTACAGGCTTAAATAGCCATTCAACAAATCCCGCCCCATAAGACCCACTTTTCTGTATTCTGGTTTATGACTAGGCACCTGCTTTCCTCTTTATTTTAACTTTTGGGGTGCCTTATTCACCAATGAATAAAAGAATATCATTCACACAATTTTACAAATCCATTTTATCCTCTGTTCCATTTGGGTGCAATGCTAACCATTTACTCTGAGGACTGCTGTGCTCTGCTGGTCTCCTGTATCACATGTGTAATCAGAAGCATCTTCTGGTTCTACATCATGAATCAGAAGTTCAGCTGTGCGACCACTTAATTTGATTTCGTATTTGGCACATGAGAAGAGCTCCATGGTGCCTTTCCTCCACTCCACTGTTGCATTATCCTTTGTCAGCTCACACTGGAATTTCACTGCAGCTCCTTCTTCCACCTCCTTGTCCTTGAGCTCCTTTTTGAAAAGAACTGGCAGAGCTAAAGGGGAAAAAAAAAGAAGCAACAGGAGCTTTTATTGAAACCTGAGTCAAGTCCTGGTTAACACAGTTAGACTGACGCATCGGGGAACAAGATAATGTGCTTTGCAAGTGCTGTATTACTAGGCAAGATCCATGTTTTCTAATTTTCCTGGAGCTACTAGGAGATCTTGCTGCATCAGAAGCAGCCATCAGCACTTATTTATTCGCTTTGTTCATTGACTCAAATCTTTCCCAGGGTGGAATTCTTTGAATGAATTAATCCTTCAGTTGATCCAACAAAGATCTTAAGAGTAAAGAAGAGCAAAACTCCATGGACAGCCTTGGCAGATCAGGAAGATCATTGTCAGTCTTCTTCCAGGGTTTGGAAGAAAACCTTTTTTTAAATACTTAAGCCACATGTCATGTGAAATGTCCAGACGTTATGTTAAAGCATTGCACTTTCTTTAATTTCTCCCCAGCCATAAAGCTAGAAAGTAATTCTTCTTAGAACCCAAAGCTCAAATGCAGCACTGGAAGAACAAAGAATCATCCTCTTCCGTTCTGATTGGAAAAAAAGAAATCCTAGTATATCAGATGAAAAGGAAAATATTTATAGGGGGAAAAAATAATGTACTTAGAAATATTCATATTCAAACTGTTGTTTTGCATGTTGGCTGAAATCTATTGCTTTAAGATTCAGCTCGCACCACCTACCTTTCACATTTAAAGATGCCTTGGTTTCCTGATCCCCAGTATCACAGCTGTATTCTCCTGTATCTTCTAATTTGAGATTATGTATTAAGAGCTCTACCCGACATTCCCTCTGCCTCATTTCGTATTTCTGGCTGGGCTGCAGCCCCACTCCTCCTTTCCTCCATTCCACTGCAGCATTGGGTTTCGACAGCTCGCAGCACAATGTAGCTGTACTTCCTTCCTCTGATTCCTTATTTTGAAGGGGTTTCTTAAATGTGACAGGCAGTGCTGCAAAATTTGAGAGGGAAATGTTTTAAGAGCATTTTAGTCCAGAAAGGATCCAATCCTACCATCATTCTTCAGAAATAGCCTGTTCTAATGATTCCACAATCTTTGGGCTCTTTGTCTTGGCAGCAACTTTCTTGAACCATTATGTGAACCAAGAGCTGAGGACAGATGGTGAAGTTAGAGAAGATCTGGTCTTAGAGAGGGGTCCACAGAATGGCCTGGTTTGTGATCTGAAGGAGTCAGACTTTCCTACAGAAGCGTCTCCATGCCAACTAGGGATGCTTTAGTCAAAGACCA
Source organism: Pelecanoides urinatrix (assembly GCA_013400755.1). Lineage (NCBI taxonomy): Eukaryota > Metazoa > Chordata > Aves > Procellariiformes > Procellariidae > Pelecanoides > Pelecanoides urinatrix. The sequence goes on from VZTQ01009168.1 coordinate 402,299, forward strand.
CTGGGACATGCTCTCTCTTACATGGAGCCTTGTTCCTTAATAAAGGTCTGTGAGTTTGCAATATTTAGCGAAGAGCATTTTCCCTCCAAATAAAGCTTCTATCAACATATAAAAAATCAAGTTAGCATTCAAAATACAAGAGGCAGTATGATAAAAATGATGATTAAGTGATAAATGGAAGATGAAATTCAGATTTCAGGCAAGATCTTGCTCTGGAGGTAGAAGGGGTGAAGGAAAACAGACGTGGATGCAGTTGTTTGCACCCGGTTTATACTTGAGGCTCAAAGCCTCAAGTAATAATACAGCACATTCACATGTTCTAGAAATCCTTTATCCCACAATTGTTGCATCTCTTATTATCCCAACAGGGCATTATGCCCAATTAGGCATCTCTTATGCCTACCGAAGCAGTCAACAACCCAAAATAACCATCAGCCTGCCTGGCTTATTTTCTGTTATCCATTCCCATATGCAGCCACACTCCCTCCACTCAGAGGGCAGGAGGGTTCATCATGTTTTGACATCGTGACAACATTTAATTGCTTTGATGCTGATTAATCACTCCAGATACTGCAAGCAGAACCTCTCTATCTTGACAATGTGTCATGATCAAGTAGAATGTGTATGCTGGCATAGACCAGCAGCAAAATGAGTAAATATCCTTAGGGAACACTGAGAGATGCTCCTTTCACTTCATCTTTATTGGGCCAAGGGTCAATACTCTGCCTACCATGTACGGTTACCACAGCCGTTGTCTGCTGATGTCCAGAGTCGCAGGTGTACTTTCCTGAATCATCCAGTTCTAAATCATAAATGACCAATTCAGCAGTGGAGCCCTGCTGCTTCATCTCGTATTTCAAACCAGGGTAGAGAGTAGTTTCTCCTTTCCTCCACTCTACTGGAGCGTTGGGTTTGGTAAGCTCACACCTCAGTGTTGCTGTACCACCTTCTTCTGTCTCGGTATTCTGAAGCTCTTGTTTAAAAAGTGCTGGTAGGGCTATAAGATAGAAATGTAACTTGCAACATATTGCAGTTGGGGTTTGGGAAAGAGAAAGTAGAAAGAAAATGAAAGTGCCAAAAGAGCTTTTTTTCAGATGTCTCTAAACCTCAATGCTCTAGATTCAAAGTATAAGGCTATTTCCCCAGAGAGGTAATAGGAATATCGGCAGAATAAGAAGAAATCAATTTACATTTGCCATGAAGTATATACAAGCTTAATCTCATCTATGATCTAAAAATGGCAGAATATTTTTCCTGCTATGAAAGTAGCCAACATGTTGCCCTGATCACAGAAGGGAGAGTCTGAAGATCGGCAGGGATTTGTAAGAGTTCAGATTCTTTCTTAAGGCAGGCCACATGCAGGAGAGATTACAATTATCCTGACAGTAACATACTGACAAAATGCATTTAGTTCTGCATTGCAATTCCCATTTTCTACCTGGTCACTCTATTAGGGTGTACAGACCATGCTATTCTGCACACCTTCCGTATGAATCATAGCCAAGTCTTCTCCATAAGTGACACTAACATACAGCTTTTATTTTCAGGATATATTATAACCTCTTCCCTTTTTTTCTCCTCTTTTTAAAATGTTTTTAATTTTTTTTTTTTTTTTTTACCATTGACTGTCAAAGTGGCAGTTATCTGTTGATCTCCACACACACAGGTGTATTCTCCAGTATCCTCCACATCCAGCTCATGGATAATCAGCTTTGCAACAGCACCATCTTGACTCATTTTATATTTGCTGCTTGGCTTGAGCACCTCCTGCCCCTTCTTCCACTCCACCACAGCGGGTTTAGTCAGCTCACAGTGCAGAGCAGCTGTCCCACTTTCTACAGCTTCTAGGTCCTCCAGGTCTTTTTTGAATTCTGGAGGCAGTGCTGAGGAGTAAAAGAATTACCTTAGAGAGAGTGAATATTCCTAAAAAAGCAGCTAGATGAGGTGCTGGGGGGGAGGATGTGTGGTACACTATTGAGCCCTGATCCAGGTCAGTGGAACACAGCGGAAAAATCTCCCCTGGCTTCCCTGACCTCTGCATCAGGGCAAGGAAAGTGAGAAGGATCAGCACAGCTGAGGAGGACAAACACCAACAGGCAGCTCTTCTCCCAGTTCTAACAGAAGGAGGAAGAACATGAGTGAACTCCAAAGGAACAGAAAAGCCCAAGCAAACAGAAAGGGGACTGGAACAGAGTGTAGCAATAGAGACTTGGGCAGGTCTAAGGTTTGGAGGACCTTAGTCCCAAGGATTACTTTACCATGCACTGTTAAGGCAGCTGTGGTGGTCTTGTCTCCACATACACAGGTATAATCTCCAGCATCATTCAGGTCTAAATTGTGAACTACCAGCTCCACAACACAACTTTCCTGTCTCATGCTGTACTTGTTGTCCGAGGTGAGGACACGATGGCCCTTCTTCCACTGAACATGGGCAGATGCCTTGCTGAGCTCACAGTGCAAAGTGGCCGTTCCACCTTCTACTGCTTCCTTGCTGGTCATTTCTTCTTGGAAAAATGGAGGCACAGCTGAAGGATGCAGGTAAAAAGTATTACAAACTGAGGATATCTGCAGGGATGGGTGAGAGCAGGAAGTGACAAAGGAAGTTGTGAAGGTTATGGAAGGATGAGCATCAGCGACAAAGAGAGGAAAGAGAAATTAAAACATCCTGGTGGGAATATATACCCTGAATCTTCGGTTTTATGCTGGCTTCCTGCTGGCAAAATTGCCCTGTCCTCAAGAGATTTATACCTGCATTCTACCAGTTTCCATATAAGAAGAACTAAGAATATAATCTCCGAGCCCCTTAATTCACACGTGTGTTGATGTCTTCTACAAACTTCATGCCTTTGTACTCTCTTTTCCTACTTACAGAGCAGCCCTGCTGAGCTCTGAGTGTTGGCACAGCTCCTTACTCATCATCATTCCTTCTTCCTTGAAAAGGTGCAGCCAGGACTCACAGATTCCTCTTGACCCCAAAGAAAATCTCCAGATGCTGAATCCCAGCCTGTTTTCGTGTCTCAGAACATATTTTCCCCACTTTTATTTCCTCGAAATAAATTTGGTGACCTTAACATATATCCCTCTACTAAGTGGGATAATGGAATATTCCACTGCCTTAATAAGGTTGGATAGCTCAAATCTCAAACTTAATGACTCACTCCATAGTGGTGGAGCTAAGGTAAAATATCCAGGCTAGAAACCAGGTTTAGCCTCCTTGATTTGGCACGTTTCCCACCTCCAGCAGCGTTAAGCTGAAACACCAGTTTTGTTTACACAGCAATTTGTTCTTGCAACAAAATAAGACCAGAAGGAGGTCGCAGGAAGAATTTATTCTTTCCTGCATAGAAAAATCAGACTCCCAGTGCAAACCTATCTTTGTGCATTAGGACAGCAGTTCTGGGCACAAAACCCAATATAAATATAACTTAGCACAGAAGAAATTATAACTAACACAGTCTTATTCTGAATACTGCCTATTATGCCCTACATTAAAACGGTAGGTATTGAGAATGCCAGAAAGGGATGGCAAAGAATAAAGATTTGTGTTTTATAAATAAATGCAGGAAAGGAAAGGTAAAAGAATCGTGGGTTTATATGCTAGGAAAGGAATGCCAGAAGGGAAAGATGAAAGGATAGCAGGTTTGTGTTTAAGGAAAGGAAAAGACAAAAGGATGGCATAGAAAAATGCAGATTGGTATTTTCCAACATACACAGGCTGCAGGTCATCAAAGGCAGGGAATGCTATTTCAAATTAATGGAACTTCAGTTAACAAGGTTGAACAAACAGACATGGAAAATGGAACACCTGATAGTAGAGGACAAACACTTCCAGTTAGGAAAGAGGAGGTCAAGACAGTTTTTACCCTGTACTGTTAAGGCAGCTGTAGTCTGGTGCTCTCCACACACACAGGTGTAATCTCCTGCATCCTCCTCAGCTATTTCATGAATCACCAGCTCTGCCTTGGTCCCTTCCTGCCTCATTTTGTATTTCTTGCTCTCTTTGAGAATCCTCTGGTCCTTCCGCCACTCCACCGGAGCAGCCTTGGTGAGCTCACAGTGCAGGGCGACTTCTCCACCTTCTTCTGCTTCCTTGTTCTTGAGCTCTTCCTTAAAGAGTGGTGGCAGAGCTGAAGGATGCAACACGGACAAATGGTCATCAGAAAGCCAGAATTAAAATCCTAATATCTTTTTCATGCTTGGGATTATTTCCCCTCACGCCTCCCTTTTTCAGCCTATTATAAACATGCTTAGCTCTAGCCAGGTTCAGACACTCTGGAAGCATCCTTCTTCGAGTGTGACCGTAAGGGATCGGTTCCCTGAGTGTCTGTTGCTTTTCATGGTGAAAGAATGATACAGAAAGATCTAGATCTTGGGCCAACAGCACTCACAAGTAACACTGCTGGATACAGTACTATTTTACCTACACAGGTGTGATTTCTTGGAGGCTGGTATTGTTATTTTCTGGGATTTTTTTACTAAAAACTTATAGCCCCATCTACATGAAATCAGCCGGATTTCAAAATAAAACTACTTCTAGTTTTAAATTGAAGTTTGAAGGGCCATTACATGTAATAAGAATTTTAGGTTCTCGCTATTTCCCATTTTGGAAATCCCAAAAGACAGAACAACCTGTAGGAAATAACCATCAGGAAAACTAATTATTAACATTTACCCACAAACGTGTCTTGTGTACAACTACTGTAAGAGGGTACAAAACACAAACAGTACTCCCCAAATGCCTCAGAAAAAGTCCATGTCTCAGGAAAGGCCGAGGGGAGTCAGAAGTTTTTGGAAAAAACCTGGAGGGGACAGACCTGGGTCTCTTTGACCAAGTAAGTTCCTCAGAACCAAGGACTGTTGCTCCATTAAAACAGATACTCATTAGTGAGAGGCGAGCAGAACATCAGGAAACGAGATTATTAATGTAACAGTATTTATTTCTGGGTTGGTTTATTGGGAACTAGTAGGATACAGAAGAGTATAATTGCTGATAACCTGTGTTGTTGTTTTTTTTTTTTAATACCTAACTACCAAGGTAGTCTTGATCCCCAGACACAGAGGTGTAGACCCCTGCATCCTTCAAACCTAGGTTAGAGGTAACAAGCTCTGAAATGGTAACTCTTAACTCATCCTGCATTGCTTAAAGAATCTGGTACCCCCAGGAGTAGCCACGACCGGGTCACCCAGCAAAGAGACACCTCCTCCTCCTTCTGCTCCCCCACCCCTCACTTCTCCTTTGAGCAGTGCTTGGAGAGCAGAGGGCCTGACGGACCATACCTGTGTGTTTTGGAGAAAACTGTAGTTGGTTGAAGTGAACTGTGGGGATGAGAGGGAGAAAAGAGCTGGAAAATGTAAATGTCCAGGAAGAGGGAACTTGGACAGAAAGAAACATCTCGTTTTCTCCTTCTAAAGAAGGGCAGATTAATAATGACCAAAAAATTTGCCCTGAGCTAGTCTTTCTCAGTAAGAAATAAGCTATACATAGAATGAAGAGAAAGGGGAAAAAACAAAGACAAGCTACTGACCCAGGGCAGAAACAGCTGAATTTCAGAGTGATGTCTATCTATAGAATTATTTATTAATTTTAATAAGCTCTTTTTACCATGAACTGTTAAGGTTGCTGTTGTCTTCTGGTCACCACAAACGCATGTGTACTCTCCAGCATCTTTTACTTCTAGGTCATGAATGACCAGCTCTGCAGTGGTGCCAGGCTGTCTCATTTGATATTTGTCACTTGCTTTGAGCACTTTGGACCCTATTTTCCACTGCACTGGAGATGCTTTGGTTAATTCACAACGCAGAGAGACCGATGCTCCTTCTAGGACTTCTTCATTCTTCAATTCTTCCTTGAAAAGCACTGGCAGGGCTGGGAATGGAAAGTCAATAGGTAGTGTGTTTAAACTAAGACCTCTGCATTTGCGATCAACATCACGAATTCTCAACAGAAGTTCAAACCTGGCCAAGTCAGGGACTTCAGCCATTGAGGTTGAGGTTATTACTACGATGATCTGGAAAACTAAATCCGGCAGTGACAGTAAGAAGAGAAATGTTGAGCTGACAGGTCAAAGTACAACAGACTGGATGGATTCAAGATGCAACCTGAAGAAGTTATCACAGGGCCACCCTCCATGGGGCAGGACATCTCAACTGGTCTAACAGGAGCATTTCCTGGGCATTATTCACTTAAACTTACAACATAGCAGTTTGTCTGCATGGAGACACATTCATGTCCTCAGCTCCCTTTTCAGGAATATCAGACCAAAATTAAATGTCAGAACAAGAAGTTCTCCATTCCTGAACACAAATTAATTCCTAGGAAAAAGCCTAAAGCTGATAGGTGAACACTTCACACAGCAATAGGATGTTTCAGAGAAACAAAAAATGAACAGTCATCTGCAAGATTAATTTACCATTCACTGTCAGAGAAGCCGTGGTGTGTTGGTCTCCACACACACAAGTGTAATCTCCTGCATCCTGCAGCTCTAGATGACAAATTTCCAGCTCAGCAAGGTCATTATCCTGCCGCATGATGTATTTTTCACTTGCCCTGAGGATTTTGTTTCCTTTCTTCCATGACACAGCTGCAGCCTTGGTCAGCTCACAGCGCAGGGTGGCTGTTTGGCTTTCCGTGGCTTGCAGGTCCTTCAGTTCTTCTTTGAAAAGTGCAGGCAGGGCTGAAGGTCACAAAACGGACAGAGGACGTTAAAAATGACACATGGCACACAGGTGATGGGAGGGATTGAGAAGCAGAGAACATTTTAGGGTGGAAAGAGTTTCCTTTCCTCATAATTCTGGGACATTGGACAAACCAATAGACAGAAACAGAAAAGCAGCCTGGGTGCAACCAGATCTTAAGAGACAGCTTACAAATTTAAAGAAACAAATTCAGCCACAGGTGAACACACACCCAATAGCGATGAAGCTGGTAGAGAAAAACACGGTACTACAGATACATGTATATGTTTTTTACCATGCACTATCAAGGCAGCTGTTGTCTCCTGTTCTCCACACACACAAGTGTATTCTCCAGCATCTTTCAATTGAACGTCATGGATAAGCAGCTTCATGACCGTGCCCTCCTGTCTCATTTTGTATTTGTCGCTGACTTTGAGCAAACTGCTTCCCTTTCTCCACTCTACTTGAGCAACCTTGGTCAGCTCACAGCGCAGAGTGGCTGCTTGACCTTCTGTTACCTCCTCGTCCTTCAGGCGTTCCTTGATGCGTGCAGGCAGCGCTGAGGATGCAATGGACAGAGGGTTAAAATGGAACAGCAACCACAGCCTCCTGGTGAAGGGCAGGGGTGGGGGAAGGAAAGGCGAGGGCAGCAGTGGGGAGCTGTCTTCGGGCCTGATCTCACACCTACTTTAGGGATCAGGTCCTAAAAACACTTTGTACTATGAAACGGGATGAGGTTTTTCCCCTTAAATCACAAAATGCAAGTTAATGCCCATGGCTATGACATGTAAAGTCAGAGGAACTATGCAGAGATAACAATGAACACGGAGAAAAAATGAATTCAAGCCATAAGCTCGATAATGAGGACATCTAGATGGAATTGGTTATTACCATGTACTGCTAAGGAAGCTGTGGACTCCTTATCCCCACACACACAGGTATAATCACCAGCATCATTCTCATTTAGATTATGGATCACCAGTTCTGCAGTGACATCCTTCTGCCTCATTTTGTATTTCTCGCTGGGTTTGAGTACTGTGTCCCCCTTTTTCCACTCCACTGAAGCGGTCTTGGTCAGCTCACAGCGCAGAGTGACTACTTCACCCTCCGTGGCTTCCTCATTTCTTAATTCTTCTTTGAAGAGAGCAGGAAGGGCTGAGAAACAAAGGAGCAAACATATTCATGATATGCAGTTCTTGGCCACCAAGAAAATGAACCTTGATGTTTACCAGTACCTATCCATGCCTAGTTATTGACATGAGGATCATCTCACAGAAGGAAGATACTAATTTCTATCACAGCCACAAAAGGGTCTCAAGTAGTGGGTAAATTTGCTGATTGGTTTAGAGATGTATGGAAAATAAACAACAGGAATGGGAAAACTTCATGTGTGGTCAAAATTATAACTTTCTCAGTGTAATTCAGCCCAGGAAAAGTGATATAGCAGGTTATACCATGATCAGGAAAAAAAAGCAAAAGAAAAAAAAGAAAAGGCTTTACCTTACGTGTTAAGGATGCCTACAGACCTAGCCTGAGAGTTAGAATGAGGCTGAAGAGCAGAATCAGAGAGACCTCTTGAAAGTGCTTCAGTAACAATAAAAAGGAAAAAGAAGGACGATGTCTCCATTGTGGAAATCTTCTATAAGACCTTCACACCAGGAAGTTCAGGTGCATCCTAACACCCCATCCCGTTTGGAACAAGTAATAGAATCATTCAGAGCATCAGACTGGATGGTTATGTGGCAATATGTACTGTGGGAGCAATAGGATGGGACAATGTCTGCTAAATCTTTGGAATGGGGTGGGGACCACTTTTGGATATAGAATATATATGAAAGAACAGGAGAGGAGGATCTCCAAGTCCTGACTCTGACCAGCAAGAAATAAATATTTGAGAATACAGAGAGGGAGGATAATTGGGCAGACACCAATTATGAAGCAGGAGGGCTCATGGATTTTAGGACAAGTAATGATGGAGAAGAGCAAAAAGACATTCTGTGGGCAACAAGAAAGCAAGCTTCAATAATTCAATAATTGTTCCTTATAACCAAGCAGAAGCAAACTTACAGGACGAGACAGTTTAAGAGAGTGGAAAGCTTCTTGAAGAAAGAATATGAAGGGCATAATTACACAGACTACCCCAGCCTGAGGACCATCAGGAATAGCCTGCCTAAATCATGAATTCTTCAATGTCCTGAAACTCGAGAGACCTATAAAATATGGGATGTTTAGTTGAGTGCAAAAGAAATACTACAGAATGCAGAGGCAAAACCAGAAAGGACAGTTTTCCAGCATGTCTCAAGAAGGTCAAGGTTCCCCATTCCTGGGCCCACCTCATGGACAAAGAGACCAATAAGAAAGAGGGGCTGAAAAAAAATCTGAAAAATGATGCTGATATCAAATATCTCCAGACACAGCTGAATGCTGAGTGTAGTTGTATCCAGCAACTGGGTGCTGAGATCACTGCTCCAAGAGCTTTCTACATCCTCCGCTCACAGTTCAACTTGTGGTTCTTGGCTGTATCGGAATATTAGCATATAAATCCCAGGAAACCTGGCCAGCCTGAACTAGAAAGAAGCAGAAATAATACAGTGACATTCTGTAGGTAGGTTAGAAGGAACAAAAACAACAAGGGAGAAGTTGGTCTACTAACTTTCAGGAGTGTAAGTTGATGGTAGATAAGATGGGGAAAGATGAAGTGTTAATTCCTTTTTCTTCTTTAATATTAAAAGTTAACGATAGCTAAGAAAGTAAAAAGAATTCTGGATAAGAAAAAAAACAGATTAGAGAACATTTAAATAAACTGAATATTCTCAAAGCACCTTGGTGTGATGAAATTTGTCCTGGTACAGCCTGCCTTAAGGTACAGGCTTAACCGATACTAGACATTAACCGTTACACTGGCGAAATCGAAGAGAAGGGGTGATGTTCCACAAGTATAGAAAAAAATGGAAACTCAGAGGTGAAAAAGGTCTCACAAATTGAAATGCACACATTTAGTTCTCACCATGCAAACCAAGAGTCTAAGCTCCCAAGACAGTCAAGAAAGATCCAGACAAGGTCAACGGAACCAATGGAGCTACCTGCTGACCAAATGTAAATGTCTGCTATATGGTGAACTGGATGTCCTCCTGGCTTCCATTGACTGTGTTGATTAGATCTCCATTGACCACAATAGGAAATTAGAAACACTCGCCAGTCTTGATCTACAAGCTGAATCCCACCCACAGTGCTCGTGTCTTGGGAAAAAAAGGGGGAGAAAAGGGAGGCAGAGAAAGGATCCAAGGAGCTATGGCCATTTCAGGTTAACTTTAATTCTTTGAAAAACATTGTAGCAGTACACTTGGACTTGTCAAGAGCTTTTCTTTTTGTGAAGGATGGACCAGTGTAATATTTGTTGAGATAGGTTAATGAACTTCAGTGAGAGACAGACACAGTATATGCTGTACACCCTGATTTTAGTAAAGCTCTTGCTTTAACTACAGTTAAAATTAACTACAGTAGGAAGCACTACCAGTTTGAAAACCACAGTCAAAGAATATTCAACTGTGATTTACACTGACAATGAAAGAATGAGTTGAGCAGAGTTCCTCAATACTCTGGAGTCCAGTATTATTCAGCATTTTCTTTAGTGGCTTGGACTATGAAATGCAGAGTAGTCATTAACTTTGCAGATGAACTCAAGCTGGGAAGGGAGAGAAGCTGAAAGCTTCTGTTAAATAGGATTAAGATATAGAAGATCTTGATGAAGCTGTGGTGAAAAAACAGGCTGCAATTCAGCAAAAGCAGGTGCGAAATACTATATGTAGGAACAATCAACAACACAAATACAAGATGGGGAACAATAGGCAACAGATCTGCAGAGAGAGATTTTGGAGCAAATGCAAGTCAAAAAATGCAATTCTCATGTGAATAAAGCAAACATCATAATAGGGATATATAAAATGGAGTGTCATGTGCAAGACACATCAAGTCCCTCCAGTCTGGCAAAGCCTCAGATGAAGCGCTGTAGTCTGCTTTTGGCCACCAGACTTCTAAAAAGACGCGAATTAACTGAAGATGGCCCAGAAAACAACAAAGATGAGCTGAAGTCTACAAAATATGACCTATGAAGAAAAAGTGAAAGGATTGAAGGTGCTTAGTCCAGAAATAAGAAGACAGAAAGGAGACATAAGTTTTCAAATCTTTCACAGAGAGGAAAATAGCAAATATTCCTCCATTTCTACAGGATATGAGACAAGAAGTAATGATTTAAGCCAGCTCGAGAAAGACTTTTTGCTGAAATTAGGAAGAACTTTCTGGCAGTGTTGATCGCTAGGCAGTGGAATGAGTGTCCAGGGGAACTGCAAATTCTTCAGCACTGGAGTGAAGCTAGGTAGGCGTGATGGTGACTTGGGGCTCAAGGATGGACTAGATGACCTGGTTAAATTGGAAGTTCAAGACTGAAGCCATCATTGTTTTATTGGTAAATATCAAGATGAAAATGTCTGGGCAGTAATAAGAAATCAACTCATTAACCTACTGAATTTCCAGGTGAGAAAGATGGCTGAAACTACTTCCTACTGTCCTATGTTAATAGTGGAAATAAAGTTTCCCTTCCTTCCAAGGAAAGTTTGCAGATGAATTTGCCTGAGGACTGTGAAGTACTCTCACACTATAGTGCTGAGTATTCTGCAATACCAGAATACAAAGGTACATGATCCTTCAGTAGAGTTATATAGAAAAGTTGCATTGAATCAAGTTTTGTTTGCATTATTTAAAATTATCTGTCAAATCCTAATGTAACTTGAAACCTAAGATCACTCTTTTTAAGAAGTATGAATGTTCCTGCTGCTCCATCTCTCTAGACTGAAGTCAAAAGTAAGTAAAACAGAACAAAAAACGCAAGCGTGTGGCATCCTCCAGCCTTCAGTGTGGTGCAAAGCAGTACAGCCGTGCACCAACAAGGGCAGGGGGAAGAACACAGGGAAAACATTAGTAGAATCAATGGAACTATGATTCTAGTTAGAATTAGATAAAAACCACAATAAAAACAATAAAATTCGTTACCAACAGAATTAATGATAGCAAGATTAGAGAAAGAACTCGTTGCCTGTCAGTACTGAGGCTTCCAGAGGAAACAGGAGAAACATCACACAAAAATTTCTCATTTCTGTTTTCTTTACCATGCACTGTCAGCGCTGCCGTAGTCTTCTCATCCCCGCACACACAGGTATACTCCCCAGCATCCTTGACTTCCAAAGCATGGATCAGCAGTTGTGCCGTAGTACCTTCCTGTCTCATAGTATATTTTTCACTTGATTTGAGCACTTTGTGTTTCTTTTTCCACTCCACAGAGGCAGCCCTAGATAGCTCACATTGTAGCGTGGCTGTTCCACCTTCTGTGGCTTCTTCATTCTTCATCTCTTTCTTGAAGCGTGCAGGCAAGGCTGAGGAGTTCAAAATGACCAGAATGTGTGACCGTGCCAGCTATCCAAGTAACCATTTATCTGTGGTCTGTCAACCACACAAGCAAAGCCTTCCCTAATCAAAACGAATTGATAACCACTCTGGGAAACATATGATGGCAACCTTGGGAAGCGGGAGAACATCTTGTTCATAAGCCAGAGCTTTTTTTATGGTATGGTCTATAGCACGGAATGGAGAACCACACCAGTCTCAACTTCAGGCTCTGCAAGACTGAGCCCTGCCTTTTTTTGGGTATTGTTTGGCACAGTGGAAAATAAAGCCTGACTAGAGTGTCTAAGTTCTATTGCAATGTAAATCATTACTGAAAAAGTTCGTAAATTAAATAATACCTGAGGCATCTATCTCACTTTTCCATGAGATTTCTCCTCAGACAGCAGTCAAGCAGAACTTGACTGTCAAATTGTTCTGACACACTGAAAACTGTATCAAAAATATCTCATCACCAAATTGTAATATTCTCAACTTTAGGATCGTAACACCTTTACAACCAGCATCACAATAATATGTTTTTCCTTTTTTAGGAACTACTACTGGACATGAACATCAAAGGAATGAGCTAGTACCACAATGAATATCTGAAAGTTTTGCAATTATCTTTACCTTATACTGACCAATGCATTCCCATGTTTACGCCCATGTCCACCAACACGTTACTAAATTAATCAGAAACGGGGCTGCAATTTCAAAGTTGATATTACTACGCTCTTAAAAAAAAAAAGCTGGCTGAAAATAATCCACTTAATTTGATTTTTTTTTTTTTTTACCATTCACTTTCAGCACAGCAGTGGTTTTCTGATCTCCATAACAGCATGTGTAATCTCCAGCATCTGCCAGGTCTAAATCACGGATCACCAGCTCAGCAGTTGTGCCCTCGCATCTCATGGTGAACTTGTCACTTGGCTCCAGGGCTCTGTCTCCTTTCCTCCATCCCACGGCAGCCGCGGGCTTGTTCAGCTCGCAGCAGAAAGTGGCCGTGCCGTTTTCTGTGGCTTCCACCTTCTTCAACTCTTTTTTAAAATGCGGAGGAAGGGCTGAAGATCACAGGTGAAGAGAGAACATTTTAAAATCGAGGAAATACTGCATCTCGACTGCTCCACTGGATTAAAACCCTTTAATCTCTAAAGGTTTTAGAATAATATCTAGTACCTGAGAGGCAACTGATGATTTCAGGGGCATCCCTGCCTTACGCTTTGCAATACACCACATTCAGCATGTCACAACTGAATTGGAAATCAGTGTTGTAAAACTATAACTCAGTACTGGAAGGTGTGCTTTAACGGCATTTTAAGATAAAACAACAGAAAGCTGATTCCAAGCTTTCAAGGAACTATGCACAGTTCTGTCTTAAGACCGGATGAACAATTAAAACGAACATTATGTTGTTTAAAATTCCAGGCTGCAATGTATCATTCCCACCTGCCTTTCTCAGTTGTTATCATAACAGAGCACCTTTCAATTCCATTCGAGTAAAAGAAGTGAAATCTTAGTGATATGCCTACAGAAATTAATTAATGGAAATACTGCAAGTGCTATTTATGACTTCACCAAGGTCTTCATTATCTGCTTCCAGATTCCATTAACATGAAAGAAAAGGGACAGAAAAGACTGTACGGTGCTATTTATCAGTCCCAAGTGAAGGGCTTTCAGTAAAGGATATTCCCAGTGGTTGATACAGCTGTCATAAAAATTTAAAATAATAGATGGGATCAAGAACAATTTGTGATCCTGCATGAGATCACAGATGACAAAGCAGAGAATCCCTATTAAACTGATGTATTTTACCATGCACCGTCAGGGATGCAGTAGTCATCTTGTCTCCGCACACGCATGTGTAATCTCCCGCATCTTGTTCCTCCAGGCTATGGACTGTCAGCTCAGCAGTGGTATCCTTCAGCCTCATTTTGTACTTCTCACTAGGCTTGAGCACTTTTTGCCCTTTTCTCCACTCCACCGGAGCGGGTTTAGTTAGCTCACACTGCAGAACAGCTGTCCCGGTTTCTGTGGCTTCCATATTGACAAGTTCTTTTTTGAACAGTGCAGGCAAAGCTATGGGACGTAATATAAACAGAGAGTACGTCAAAACCACTAGCCAGACCTTGAGGAACTTAGGACTAGGTCCTCACTATTACAAGAAAACAAATCATATAGTCTTGAAAACTGCATCTATCAGAAAACTACTGCAGGATCTCACAGGGATAACTGCCACCATGACCTGCTTCTAACATTGACTTATGCAGCATGCTCATCATTTCCCAGCTGATTCCAGTAGTCCTCTCCACCTATTTCAGTCTGAGATCATCTATCTTGAACATTAATGACCTGACTTCTGATTGAAAGCCATCATCCTGGATGATGGCACTGCTAGCTGGAGATCTCTACTTTTCCTGACACCATAATTTATCTTTCTGGTTCAGAAAAAAAATCGTAATATAACTTTAGGCGCACCTCTAGGCCATAATTTCCAAGGGCATAACGGCTCTAATAGCAGGAACACAGGGGTTTTTTTTAGCAACATTCAGCAAGTTGCCTTGTGGTGTGCCACCAAGGTAAAAAGGAAGCAAATTGCACAGGGAAGAAAGTGCCAGCCCAGAGGAGGGGAGGAACAGAAGTACCTCCAGCTGGGTGAAAGAAGAGGAAGTAAAAATGTGCAGAGAATCTTAGAGAAGAGAATTTTGCCTCCACAGTTTTGCCCCTGTCCTTAGAAGCATCTTATCCTTAAGTTATATCTCAAATAAAAACTATTCTTTCATCTATTGGAACTATATATGAACTGCCTCTGCTGGAGGGGCAACCAAAGCTTGTTGCTGTTCACCGGGGCAGAGACAGGAACAAAATCTCTCTCACCCCTCCCTAAACGAGGACCTGCAGAATAGTGGTTTGGGTTTTTTTTGGAAAGCATTATTTCCTCAGCAGAATATATCACAAAGGAGGCGGACAGTCATTCATTCCTGAATGGGAAAACCTCTCACTAACTGAGCTCAGCGTTTTTGAAAATCATTCCTTCAAGTTAAGCACCGAAATCCACTGACACAAGGACAAACGCTCTGAGAACAAGCTTGCTGCTAGAGATCTGCTCACTTTTGGCCTTACATACAGGTGCCGTTTTCACTTTTTAAAAGTGAAGACTAGGATGAGAAATTCTCACAACTTCTTTACTTTGCTATGAAGCCACCAGTTTCAAACTGCCAGATGGTGGGAGATGGGGTGAAACACAGCCAGCAAAGCAAGAAAATGCTGCAGAATCAAAATATCAAAGCAAGTGGACAAGAAACCTCTGAGAGAAAAGGGATCTCCCTGAGATACTGCTATCATAACGGAGAACTGCTTTTTTTACCATGGACTGTCAAGATAGCCGAGGTCTTCTGATCTCCACACACACAGGTATATTCTCCTGTATCTTCTACCTCCAGATCTCGGATCAACAGCTCTGCGGTGGTATCTTCTTGTCTCATCCTATACTTATCACTCGGTTTGAGTGTCTTGTCCCCTTTTTTCCACTCCACCGGGACACCGACCTTGCTCAGCTTGCAGTGCAGGGTGGCTGTTGCACCATCTGTGGCTTCTCTGTTCTTCAATCCTTCTTTGAAAAATGCAGGCAAAGCTGAAGGACAGCAATATGAGCAGTGAGATGTAACGCCCCGAAGAGCTAACATTAACTACCAATGTTTAATTTTCTTTTTCCCCTCTTATCTTGAACTGATTTATCAAAAAAAGAACATAGATTGTCAATAGCGTTCATGAATCAGTATGAGGAAAAAGTGTCATCACCAGGAAAGGCTACAATGCTTCCAGTAATCCATAGAGATATTTTACGTGTGCTCAGAGTCACAAAACAATATAGACAAAAGAAGAAAACCCAGTTTTTTCCTGGGAAATGTCAAGCAAAAAAAATAAATACTAATTTGAAATTTCTGAAAAAAATTGGTTTTCTGATATGACTTTTTAAGCCATAATGGAGGATGTTTGGTATGCTTTCACAGACTTAAGCAAATGAAAAGCCACTGTCCATTAAAAAAATGAAACACTGGCGTTTCATTCTAAATGTCAGTTTGAAATGAAATTGTTCATTTCAATACATGGTGGGAAAACAAACTTTTTCTCCTGAACTGACATATCCTTTCAAATATGTCAGTTGCAGTAAAACTCAAAGTTCTCCTTGGGGACGGTCGTCCCTTCAAAGGTTTGGACTTGCTTTACATAGGGGAGTAGCTGAATGCAATGACAACTGGCCCGTACGTATAAACACACCTCGTAGTCCCAGGAATGGAGTATGGGAATAAGATTCCAGGGAATAACCTAACCTTTGGGAATTTTATGAAACCTTAAAATCCCTCAGTCAGAGCCTCTTTGAGGCAACCCATTTTATTGGGCTTGAGCATAACGGGGAGTCTAATACAGGATCTTTCAAGGGGAAAAGCAAAATGATGGACCCTAATTAAAACAGTAGCGACAACCCGGGTTGCCTATACGTTCCTCTGAGCTTGCAGACTGATACCCCTCCTGTGCCACGCGCCCCGGCCACACTGACGCCAACGGGAGCACTTCGTTGGCATCGGTGAGCTGTGGATAAAGGTCTGGCAGAAGGAAGGAGATGGTAGGGTAATCAGGTGTCTCTCCAGATGAAGAGAGACAACAGGATAGTTACTTTAGTATGTGTCTTGTTTCGGTTTTTTTACCATGTACTGTTAAAACTGCCATAGTCTGCTGGTCTCCGCACACACAGGAATAATTTCCAGCATCTGTCGTGTCTAGGTTTTGGATTAGAAGTTCAGCAACGACACCTTCGCGTTTCATTTTATACTTGTCACTTGATTTGAGGGTCTTGAAGCCCTTCTTCCACTCCACGTTAGCAGCAGCCTTGTTCAGCTCACAGTGCAGAGAGACACTTTTACCTTCTGTGGCTTCTTCATCTGTCAGTTCTTTGGTGAAAAGAGCAGGCAGGACTGCAGAGTAAATGCAATACGGACATGGCATCAAAGCTGAGAAAGCCTGACCCAGGATCTACTCATGCTCTTCTCTTATCTCCCTGAACCTGAGCGTCACTGAAGCCACAACACCTTCACACTCCAGTATTTTGTTCCAGTCTCTAACATCTCAAAAGAGATTTCAGTCTGATTTTTAATTTTTCCTCCTCACACTTTGAAACTTGCTTTAAAAGCAAGTCTGTCTCTCTGCAAACTCAGTTGAGAAGCCACCTATCCTTTACTTTACACACCATAAAATCCAAGGGGTAAAATTAGAGGCCGTATTTCAATATGAGACCCAAAGCATTTTGTTTCCTTTGAGAAAAACAGGACTTCTGCAGAAGTGCCTGATTCATGGCACTGTCTGTATTTTTATAAATAGAGCCCCTTAAAACAGAGCAGTTACAAACATGCTGTCAGCTTTCTGCAGAGATAAAGTATGTGCTTTGGAAGAGTTAAGCCAAAATTGGTAAAAAAGGGCTGGGGATAACAGGAGAATAAAAAGGCAATTTTTCATTAAAGTAGTCCTTGCGTAGCATCATACGTTGATGAAAACTTGTTCCTCTGAGGAGCAACAAGTGTAACAGTCTAAGTTCCAAAAAGTAAATATTATTCCCACTTTTAGGTCAATCCCTAAACTTTTAAAGAGGCAGCTATACTGTACTAGGGAGATGGTGTTGAGTTGGGGACCTGTACTCCACTTGTTGTTTGAACATAGCACCTAGAAAGACAAAGAGCACATCAAGAGGGCATCAAGTGAAAACAGAGAGAAGGAAACCAGGATAGAAAAATGAATCAGCAGGGGGGAGGATAGAAAGTATACCTGGACCAGATGAAACAGGAGAAAAAGAAGAAGAGAGTTTGGAATTATAGAGGTTTACTTGGGGCACGTGCTGAGAATTTCTTTTTACCATTTACTGTCAAAGCAGCCGTAGTCTGTTGATCTCCACACACACAGCTGTAATCACCAGCGTCTGCCAAATCCAGATCCTGGATCATCAGCTCCGCAAAGGGACCTTCCTGCTCTATTTTGTATTTGTCGCTTGGCTTGAGGACCGTATTCCCCTTTCTCCACTCAACTGGGGCCGATTTGCTCAGTTTACAGCGCAAAGTGACTGCCTCCCCCTCTGTAGCTTCCTTGTTCAACATTTCTTCTTGGAAGAGGATGGGCAAGGCTGAAGGATGCAATACCAACAGAGAAGGAATCAGCACTAGAACTAAATGAACTGGACTCTGTTGTGACTT
This sequence comes from Pelecanoides urinatrix, assembly GCA_013400755.1. Lineage (NCBI taxonomy): Eukaryota > Metazoa > Chordata > Aves > Procellariiformes > Procellariidae > Pelecanoides > Pelecanoides urinatrix. Next base: position 420,652 of record VZTQ01009168.1, read on the forward strand.
ACTGGGCTGCGGTGTATACGTTTAACTAAAAACTGCACTACTGAGAGGTGGATACAGTCAAAAGGGGGGTAAAATCTCCTAAAGTAGAGAGAAATAAATTAGAGAAAACAATATACAACATAGCTGTGCTGTCTCAAAGCAGAAAAAAAAAAAAGCACAAGGGAATATTTTCTAATAGGGTGACTCTTTGGCACCACAGAGCATGAACATGAAACCTCTAAGATGTCACACTGACCAGATTTCAGATGACCAGCAAATGCTGTTAAACACATTAAGTTTGGGGCTTAATGAGCAAAACGGGTAGAACAGTTACCATTCACTCTCAGGGCAGCTGTTGTCTTCTGGTCTCCACACACGCAGGTATAGCTCCCAGCATCCGTCAAGTCTAGGTCTTGGATAACCAGCTCAACAAAACGCCCTTCCCGTCTCATTTTGTATTTGCCATTTGACATCAGCACCTTCCCGTCCTTCCTCCACTCGACCGAGCCCTCCGCCTGGCTCAGCTCGCACTGCAGCGTGGCCGTCCCGCTCTCGGTGGCTTCCTCGTTCTTCAGCTCTTTTTTGAAACGGATTGGCAGGGCTGAGAGATGCAGAATGAAAAGGGATTGCAACCCAAGACCCTGCCCAGATCTCTGGTCAGAGGCTGAATCAGTATTTATCGTATGACTACCCAAGCCTTATTCCAACGCCCTTATCCTTAAGCACATCCTGCCTTTTTTTGTGGATGGTAAAAAAAATTCTCCAGTAAATTGTTCTGTGGGAATCAAAGCATGCGTGATCTTGATTGGGATCACGCATACAAATGACAAACTCGTCCTCACCATTAAAGGTGATGAACCCTCCTTAACAGAAAATCCCAAGGAATCTTATGTTTCCATAATAATTCAGGAAAACACACATGCATGTCAGCACGTTCACTTGAAGAAAGGTGAGAAGACAACACAACACACACACATCCAACATTGGGCATGATGAAAGCTGATCGTGGATAGAGGTTGGGGAAAAGAGACACATGGCAACATGAAAAAGTGGAAGGATGAAAAGAGTAGAAGCAGGACATGAAGGTAGGTGTTGTAAGGGGATGTGCAGAGAGGAGGAGGGAAGAGATGGACAAAAAGGTTCCAGAGTTTCACGGGTTATTTCTGACTTTTTACCATTCACTGACAAGGCTGCTGTGGTTTTTTGGTTCCCCACTATACATGTATAGTCTCCAGCATCCTTTGGGTCCAGATCGTGGATCAGCAGCTCAGCCACCGTGCCCTCCTGTCTCATCCTGTATTTGTTACTTGGCCGGAGAAGATCGTGCCCCTTCCTCCACTCCACGGGGGCCTCTCTGCTCAGCTGGCACCGCAGGGTGGTGGTCCCACCTTCCACAGCTTCCACGCTCTTCAGCTCTTCTTTGATGAGCACAGAGACGGCTGAGGAGTGAAGCGTTCTCATTTTACTTTAGGAGCATCATTACCAATCGGTGACTTCATATGGGACTTAAAGCCAAAACAAATTCCCTTGGCACAGCTAATAAGCTCTGACCTACCTGCATGGCCAGGGCTCTACTTGACTTTACAAGAGCACACCAGGTTTAGGAGGAAACAAAAACAAAACAATTATTTCCCAATAATTAGAATATCGAAGTTATTACCCTTCTGCTGCCCAAATGCTGTTGGTCACAGACGCGTGAAAAACTTGCTGAGAAAGCACAGAAAAGAATTGCATGTTCTTTAACAAAATGTGTAGCTGAGGCCCTTCTTACCTCCTGGCTTAGAGCCCAGGCAAGTGCCTCTATCCAGAGCAGAAAGCACTTATTTCAGAGGCAAGGAAAGATCTTGTTATCAAGGATATTTGATTGCTACGTTTTAGCATAAGTTATTGTCCTAAAAAGTAGAGAACATAATGGACCCAGCCAGAGCTGCCTTTTATTTGTACTGATCCCTTTTTATCCTAATGCTCATTATAAATGGGCAGGAGCTAGCAGGACCATGGCAAGAACAACAAATGGTCACAAGAAGGTGTCTTATTCCTACCATGGATTTTGACTTGGGCTGTGGTCTGCTGGTCTCCAGTGTCACAGGTATATCTTCCCGCATCTTCTGGCTCTGCATTATGAATCACCAGCTCTGCCACTGTCCCCTTCTGCTTCATTTCATATTTGGCACTTGCCTGGAGCGTGGCTTCTCCCTTCTTCCACACCACGGTGGCATCAGCTTTTGTGAGTTCGCAGCGCAAGGAGACAGATTTCCCCTCTTCCATTTCCGTGTTCTCCAGGGCTTGTTTAAAAAGGACAGGCACAGCTAGAACACAAAACCAGGGATTAGGACATGCCCTCTTAGCCTGCTGTACAACAAGTGCCCCATGATGGCTGTCAGCCCTTAAAACTAGTCCTTTTCCAAATGAGAAGAGCCACCCTAGACCCTTGGCTATGTGACATCAAAGTGATTCTGCTTGGGAGCAGGAAGAAATCTCTCCCCCAGATGTTATCACCTCACTGGCAGTATGGGGGAAGTTTCTCTCATCTTTAATATGAGTCCTCTGAGCATCCTCACCTAACAAATTCCCTGCCGCTGCAGGGCTCTGACAGTATTTGTGCCTTCCTGCTTTCTGCTCCAGCACATACTACTTTTGCTGTACTACTAAAGGTACTGTATTTCTTTAATGGCATTGGGGAGGGCAGATAGCATTGGAGAGCCTTCAAAAAAGGATGCTTTGGGGAGTTTGGGGGGCTAAATATTAATCAGGGACTGGACTTGACTTATGTTTTTATGTTCTTCTGGTGCTTCCATGCTCCTGGTCTCCAACTTTAACTCCAGTCTTAATCACAGCCATGTAAAAAAGCCAATAGGTCAGGAACTATGGCACGTACGGTAGAGAAAATGAACCCTTTGCAATGACTTATTTTCTGTTCAGTGGGAAGTTATAGATTTAAAATCCCAGATGCATACATGAGATTACATGAATGAAGTATGTACAGGTGCTTACAAGTATACAATATTACCATTAAATTTTATGTATGAATTTGTAGATGGCACTGCCACAAAGTGCTGTGTTTTGTTTTTTTTTTTTTTTAATAGAAGATCTATTAAGCAATGCATTAAGAACGTGTGGCAACGTATCTAACTCTACTTACCATTTACTTTCACCCGAGCAGTGGTCTTCAGTTCCCCGGTGCTGCAGGTATATTCCCCAGAGTCTATCGATTTGACATCTCGAATAATGAGCTCTGCCACAGTACCACGCTGCTTAAATTCATACTTCTCGCTGGCGTAGAGAACAGTGTCTCCTTTCATCCATTTCACTGGGGTATCAGGTTTGCTGAGCTCACAGGTCAGCTTGACTTGTTTTCCTTCTTTAGCTTCTTCATTTTGGAGCTCTTGCTTGAAAAGAACTGGTATTTCTGAAAAAGAACATGGCAGATGTTTAAGGAAACACAGGAGATTGGAAATCACTTTTTCCTTTTTGTTTCAGACCTTGTTATTCAGATAGAAAACCACAGGAATGGAAAAGCACTAGTAAACAGTAAACAGATTCTTACAGCTCACATCTGGCTGCCAGCACTCTACGGCAGCAAAAAATATTTGAGACCATATGCTTTTTTTCCTTTTAACCGCTATCCGTACTATTGAAGACATTGGGACGATTGCTGTTGTCATTACTAACATTAGTGGCAGATGCTGCCCTGCTATTATTGACACAAACAGCGTGTTGCAGTGTTGCAGACGGGTGGTCACAGCTGGACCACTGGCACAAAAACCATAAAATTTTACTGAGGTCAACTCGCACATAACACAGAGGACACAAAGAAATGGCAAAGCACTTTCTGCCATTACCAGCAGTATTGAGTTCTCATTATAAAAATCCCACAACATGTTTTTATCAGACGTGAATACAGACTTAAAAACAGCACAGAGCAGACACAGAAAGCAAAGCACAGCTGTATACAAAAGGGCCCCTGTGGAGATTCCTATGCAGCCTATATCACAGCCTGGGATTCAAGGCTTTAAGGTGAGCTAGTGTAGAGAAAGCACTTATTGGGGACAAAACCTCAGCTGAAGTGTTTTCCCTTCAGGTCATGAAAAAAACCCCAATTTCTTCCTCACTTGTGCTATCTTACGAATATGCAAGTCAGGTACTGATCCGTGATGCAGTTGTCCTGTGGCTGTTGAAAAACTACAGCCTATTCTGCTGTTCCCCTTTTACCTCTAGTTTGGGACACTGTCACATGGCTACTGACTTTTCCCCCCCCACACTCTTTCCATTCTGCTGCTCTGATGTGACGCTAATAGATAAAGGACAGCTACAATTTACTGTAGGCATCCTTATGACTTGACTCCTTCACGTCTACTGGTGATCTGAATCCATGTGTTTAAATCCTGCATCCATCCACACCCTTCTTTGTGAAGGGAAAAATGGAGCTGCTGTTTAACATTCATTCTGAGCGGTTTTTTTCCTAACAGAAAAATTCCTATTTGTTATGGGTGAGATCCAGGTCCTACTAAAGTCAACATAGATCCTTCTTTTTTGTGTAACAGGTATTGGGAAAGCATCCTAGTACTAATGAAAGACATAGAAAATCTGGACCATTAACCATCACCTCTCTTCTTCGTTACACCATCAAGGTCTTCTCTTTCCTTGCACAGCAGATCTCAGCCTGAAGTTGGCTTGTTTCTTTGTGCTCTAGAGAAATACTGTGAGCATCTTGCCTTCCCTCTTCATGCTCTGGTTGACTATTCCAACAACCCAAATGCTTTTTGTTCACACTGACTTCCCTAATCCAGGTGCAGCTTCCGATCCGCCCCTCCGGAGCACGTGAAGAAGAGCTGCATGCAGGATATCCACTGGTCAGGCTAAACCCAGCCTGGGCCATCAACAGCCTCCTCGTATCTGCTCGAACCTGCCCATGTGAATGAGTGATTTTGCTCACAGGAACCACACTCCTCCTCAACCTCGGGCTGGCGCAGTGACTCAAGACAGGCTGGAGCAATTATAACGTGGGTAGCAGGTGAGCCTGGTTCTGACCCCGCTCAGACCCAACGCTTGCCTAACGTACATGGTGCTTACCCAATGTGCTCAAGGAAGTACACTAAAGTCTCATGTGTCTAAGAAGAGAACTTTTGCTCCAGCTCAGACAACCACCCTTCAGATAGCACCTCCTGCCCGATCACGATCTTTGGAATAAAAACTTTGGATGCACCACTCTCAATAAATTTGGCTGCCTAAAGCAATTACCCAGACAAATGTGGGTGTATGAGCTTCCTCCTTGGAAAGAGCATCAGCGGAGACAGCTTCAGAAGGTGATCCATCCTTTCTCTGGATTAACTCTTAGACTGGGTGGATCTCCTGCAGAGATGCCCACTGTTCTCTACTGACCCATTGCTCTCTGCTCCCGAGAGCTTAGGCACCTAATTATCACAGAACTAAAATCAGGTAAGATGAAGGATTTTCCTATTTTACATTCTGTCACCTCTCTGGGTTATATCTGTCCCCAATGACTTGATGAGAACCTCTCCTGCACTGTGGTGCGAAGACATGAGGTTCCTTTTCAGTATTGGTTTCCCATTTTTATCATTTCAATTTATTACTCTGATCTCGGTGTTAGATGAAGAGTTAGGACCCAAACCATCACTCCAAATGTTCTTACCCTTGACAGTAACAACCGCACTACTTTTAGCTGCTCCAGCCTCACACTCATATCTGCCACTGTCTCTTTCTTCTGCCCTGTGAATGACAAGCTTGGCTTCAAATCCCGACCGGCTGATGTTATACTTGGAAGAATTCCTAAGGCTCTTCCCGTCTTTGCACCACTTTACAGGGCTCTCCGATTTGGAGGTTTCACAGTGAAGGATCACATCCTCTCCCTCAGTGACTTCAGTATCAACCAGCTCCTTTGTGAAGATGCAGGGCTTCTCTAGAATCACATAAAAACCATCTGAGATGTTTCAGAAGAGGTGCAGGTTTTTAGATCACAAGTAATCTGAGAGATTTACATCCAAGATTACTGTATCAAAATTACAGGTCAAAGTTAGTAACGAATAATTTGGTGTTCATGACTATAAAACCCTCGGGAAGGCACCAGTCATGCCATACAATGTTGTTTAGTAAATACCTAAACACCATCTGGGAGAAACTGAGGAGAAAATACGCCTGTTGAAGAACATAAATAAGATCTCTCTCGCATCTCGCTAAATGCGAACAAGATGGAGACAGGATTTTGCCAAGCCCTTTTTCATGTGAGCTTATTAGTTTGAACCTTCTAACTGAATGTGGAAAAGTTAATTCTGCATGAAGTGAGGTGCGACACAGGTTTCTCAAAGCCAGTCATCTAGAGCAGGTCTCATCTCATCGGTATGAGTCTAAAAACCAGGCAGATAGCTCAGACTGGTCATGTAGGGTGTCTCTACAACCTCTGGAAGATGACAGACACTGCCAGAGACCAGATATTCACTTCCAAAATAGGTCATTAGGACAGAGAAGATGAACTGAAGTAGCCTAAGTTAGATACCAATAGCTAAATTGGCCAAGGTACATCTTATCCCTCCTAGCATTACGCTTTTTAATCCATAAAAATCCAATCAATCAGCAGACCAAAACCTGTTTTTGGTACTATAGCATCACATATTAGCATTACCAAAAGAAATTGGCCTTTTGCAAATAAGACCTTTCATTTGCTTTCAGAAAAATCCATTTGCATTTCTGTAGCATGGCAAAATTTGGGTGAATTTTCAAATTTTGAAAAAGTTCTTTGCAAGAAGCGTGGTGAATGAGAATGAGAATATGATCTGACACAGTGGAGACTGTGTGTTTTACATCTCTGGGCAGTGAGAAATATTTATGTTTCCAGTAAGAAAATACCTCTCTAATCCTGCATTCTTGGGCTATCTGGCATTCATTTTATTCCCTGGCTATAGAAGCAGACTAACCCTGCAGTTTTAACTCAGTTTAACTTTTCCAGAGAAAACAATTCACTGTCAACAATGAATAGCAGAGAACACACGTAATGTTTCAAACAATGAAAACTAAATTAAAAACTTACTGGTTGCACTTTTTTTTTTTCCTTGAACTGATTGATTTCTCCTGACTTATCATCACCCTGTCAGCTCAGCTCAAGGAAAACTGGACGAGGCATCCAATGTACCATCACTACAGTACAACATCCCCATCTAAGGTCCAATAAACCCACAGAGTTGTCCAGGATTACAAAGTGTTAATCCCCCAGCCTTAGCTTCATTATATAGGTAATGCTATTGTTGAACGTATAAAAATATACATATGATGGGGCCAAATTTGTAGGATTTTTATTCTTTTTTTTTTTTCACCTACCCACATTAACCCATAGTTATTTCTACACATTCTTTCCTCTCCTGCAGTTTTTATAATTGAATTACCTTTAACAACCAAACTGGCAGAGGTTTTCTTATCACCAGCTTCAAATGTAATGACCCCCGAGTCCTTCAGTGAGAGTTTTTTCAACATTAGCAAGTGATATCCATCGGGCTGAGACTGGATCTCATTAAGTTCATTGGTATGGAGTGGGGTTTTATCCAAAAACCACTGCACTTTGCTATAGTCTATAGGAGAGATTCTGCATTTGAACATGGCAGATTCTCCTTCTAACACAGTGACATCTTCCAGGTCTTCTGTTATTAGCACTTTCTGGCCTGAAAGGAACATAGATACATCAATTACCGGAATCTTCAGTTTCTAGCATGAAAATCGATATGGAAAACCCCAAGATTTCCCATGTGAGTATTTCAAGAAAGAAATATGTTCATGATACAGAAGATTGAAACACAATTCCCCTGTTATTGAACACAAAAACCATTCACAGGAAGATAATATATACAGGACACACACCAAAATAGGATGAAGACAGCTTCAAAGCACCAGAACACATATAGCAGAACAAGTAGCCAGTATAATGCAAATCCAGTGTTATAAAGTTTCTCCTAATGGAACTACCTGGAAAGGCTGAAAGGATGCATCTCTGACAGCATTGTTGGGCTCCAGACATCACTAAGCAGATGATCCCTCCCATGATAACCCTTCTGTTTTTCTACAGCAAATATAACTAGCTTTCTATGGGATAGGACCACCCAGCCCCCATCTTCTTTGAGTTTAGCCCGACCATAAACAGAGGGGGAAGTGAACAAAGTGTCTGACTGCAGCTTTGGTAAAAAGAAACAAAAAACAACAGCCCTAAAAACCTGCCTCTATAGGTAGAGATAGATATACACCTAACTCTAAATAAATAAATAAAATAATCACTGTATACAAAGATATATTTGATGTTGCTTCTACTTACAAACCAGCAAATTTTTACTTTTATCTTGAGCTTTGTGACAGAGTAGTATTTTTTCACTCAGAAAAGTTGGTGTTAGAAACCCAACAGCGAATTCAGGTAGCTCAGATCCTGAAGCTGTGATGGGGGTTAAGCACTTCTTTGCTTCTCAGCAGATGATCAGAGGTGGAGGAGTCTGGCTTTACCCCCTTAGTCTTTAAAAATTAGCTGTAATAATTAATAAGTGGACACTGCCACTGCATCTCTGTGCGACTATTCTTGAACTGTTCCTCCTATTCTCTTCATCGCTTCATCTATTTCAGCTGAGGGGTTTCTCCCAGTTGAGGCTCCAGTGAGGGAACCGTGAGGAGCAATAACAACCAGCCCTCACTCCTTCCCCTTAAACACTGCCCTGCTGTCAGCACTGGCCACCACAGCTCATTTACGACCTGTAGCATCAAACAAAAGCTGCTTGGGTTCTACTCTTCAGCTGGAGGGTGTAACTTATGTCTAACGCACATCCATCTCCTCTTAGAAACCACTACTGGAAAGAGGCATCAAGAGATATGGAGAAAAGCCTGGAGGCAGAATAATTTTCCCCTCATCTGATAGCAGGCACTCTGAATTATATCCATCATATCTTCACACAGGAACACCAGCCTCTCCTCTCATCAGCATTTTGGGTGTTAAATCGTACCCAAAGTAATTACTTCAAATCAACAAATTGCTCTGCATGTCCAGCTCCATGTTGCTATATTTTTGTCCACGTCCTGCGCAGTGTACATACACCATGACTCAGAGCCAGAAATGAGTAGATCTGCTACCTCTACGCTGAGAAATAGATCTGCCTGTGCATATAATGTTGGAGAAACAGGACATACAATCATATTCCTCTTCTGCATACCTTGCACGACTAGCTTGGCTCTGGACTGGGCATCACCAATGTCGCAGGTGTAAGTGTCACTGTCACTTTTCTCCAAATTATTTATGGTCAGCTGCAGGACTTGTCCTTTCTGTGTGATCTCGTATTTCTTGCTAGCCCTGAGTTCAGCTATGCCTTTCCTCCAGACCACAGAGGATGCAGCTTTCTCACTCTGGCACATAAAAACTGCAGTTCCGCTTTCATCGACTTTCAGATCTGAAAGTTCCTTGACAAAATAATTAGGTTTTTCTAGAAGGAAGGGGGAAAAAAAAAAAAAAAAAAAAAAAAAAGAAGAGAAAAGAAAAGTTTTTTATCACAAACNAGAGACAGGTTTGTTACTCAAACAAGTCCTGAGCATACAGAGTGGTCTTGAGTCCCCTCTGCCCCGACTTGTAGGATCACAGAATCATAGAACCATAGAATCATTTAGGTTGGAAAACAACTTTAAGATCATCAAGTCCACCTGTTAACCCAGCACTACCAAATCCACCACTAAACCATGTCCCTAAGCGCCTCATCTACACGTCTTTTAAATACCTCCAGGGATGGGGACCCAACCACTTCCCTGGGCAGCCTGTGCCAGTGCTTGACAATCCTTTTGGTGAAGAAATTTTTCCTAATGTCCAACCTAAACCTCCCTTGGCACAACTTGAGGCTATTTCCTCTCATCCTATCATCAGATGGAATGGATGGAAGAAGATCACCAGGTCCACCTCCTGTCACAGGACATATCAGGTGAATCATTTCCAGGAAAGTTTAATGCCATCGTACAGGTACTGGTGAGGTCTCATCTTGCAGTCTGCATTCAGTTTTGATCACCCATATTCAAAAAAAGACTAATTCAAATTGTCAATTTTGATTGGCTCATTACATAGCACATGAGATTCTTCAGTACCTACAAGGTCTTTTTTAAAAAAGCTTTTAATCTATGACATTTTTTGAAAGCTAAAAATTGATCCTATTTAGGGAGACAGAAGAGAAGAACATCTCCCACAGGTTGTAGTTATTTACCCCAACTTCTATACATGCCGGCCCCTATGCATGCTTCAACTGACCTTGCACTGTGATCCTGGCTTTCGTTTTAGAGGTCTCTGTCTCACAGGTGTACTCCCCACTGTCCTTGACTGTGGAATTATGGATGATCAGAATGGCCCGTGTTCCCTCTTGGTGCAACTCATATTTCTGGCTTTTTCGGATTGCTTTGCCATCCTTGTACCACCTGATGCTCACATCAGGTTTCGACAATTCACAGCTCAGGTTGATGTCCTGCCCCACTGCTGATGTTTTATCCTCCAGCTGTTTTGTAACCTCTGTGGGTTTTTCTGAAGAGAAGAGGGGGAAAAAAAAACCAAAAAACTTTGAATAAAAATGATGATCATGATCACTGGGGTTTTTGCAATTCAAATATCCAGCAAGTTTTCACATTCCCCAATGAATGATTCATATTATGTTAGAGAAGGGAGGGAAAAAGCAGTCTTGCTCTTTAGTACATATTAATTGCAGTTATGGGCTCTCAGTGAATATTAACGATTGCTTACAGGAACTGAGGACTTGTCCTGATGGCATCCATTGCAGGGGATGTCATTTTGTCGTCACTGAAGTTACTGGAGGCGTGCAGTTATGGTGGGATCTCTCTCACTAAATACAAACATCTACGCTACAGAGATGTGTAGCAGAGGCACTCTGCTCTACAGCCAGCAGCGATCCGCTAAGTACAGGCAATAGACTTCAAGGAACAATTTATTTTGTCCTAAATAAGTCTAACTGTGGATGATCAGCTATGCCTGAAAGCTACCTATTTCTTCTCTCCACTGACTATCCAGGGAGCGTTGGGTGATTATCTCTGATGCACACAGTCTAGAAATTGTCTGTACAATTACACTACCCCGTGTATTCTGCAATTCTCAAATATCTATAAAAAGTTTCAGCCTTTCACTTGTTTTTAAGGAAAAATCTCAGTGCTTCAAGGCTTACAGAGAAGGCTGCTATTCACTTTGATCGTAACAAGAGTTTGCCTTCATGGTTTACTGACATACCTTATGAAAAGACACGCAAGAAATCAAACCCCAGAACCTTTCTGATTTCATTACCTTTCACAACCAGAGAAGCCTTGGAGGTTAGACCACGGGCAGTGAAAATGACTTCCCCAGCATCATCAGGAATCACACTTTTGATATTGAGCGTATATTTCCGACCCATGTTAGAGGCTTTAAATCGCCCACCACTTTCCACTTTGCTTCCATTCAGCGTCCAGTTGAAGTCATCAATGCTTTCATGGGACAAAATACACTCAAAAGTGCAATCTTCTCCCTCCTGGATTTCAGTGTTTTTCAGCCGTTTAGTGATGCCAATGTTCAGTTCTGGAAGAAAAAAACTAGGTTAATACAGGGAGAAAAGGCTTTTATGATTGACATGAGTAGTAGTATTGACATTTTTAACTCCTCAGACTGGTTTATCTACTGGATTGGCAGAAAAGCACTTTATTCCTTACAGATGTATTTGACATGGGAAGGATTTCTCAGACATTATCCACTCAGAATCTCCACAATGCTATAGCAAAAAGAGACACAAATTTCCTGGCTTTGCTCTGGAAGGACTGCACGGAGAACAACTCACTTGGTGGAGAAGAGTGAAGATTCAATGAGCTAGAGGGGAGAAAAGCTGTCAGACATGAAGCCTCTGGGATGTTGTGTGCCTTTTTTCCTCTATGACGATACGAGAAATGGGATGTTTGTATTTGTTAATTTGTACCATCCTACCCCTCCTGGTGTTCAAATCAGACAAATTCAAAATTTGTCTCTTTATCAACATGATTTGAAAGCCACGAACACTCCTCTTTCCTTCAGGCAGTCAGAAGGATTAGAGGACAGGCTGAATTGCTGGGTTCTTCAATAGACAACACTGTAGTACTTTTGTGTTCCCACAATGAACTCTGAATTAATAGCTCAAAACTGTGAAACACAACCTGCTTGGATTTTTTTGGTTTTTTGTTTTGGGTTTGGTTTTTTTTTTTTTTTGAGAAATTATTTGCTCTTCTGGGAGGATTTCTGCACCTTAGGAATGTTCAGGAAGGAAATATGGTCACTACATTCCTGACATGATTTTCACTGAAACATCAGATATACTTACATCAAAAAGTAACAGGGATTATTTAGACATCACCATGTTATGTGAGGCTTATGGGGGAATAGGTGTGAGAGAAAGCAACCAAGCCCACTCATATCTGCAACACCCCTTGACTGGCCATGGTCTACAATACTCACCCTGAACGCTGACCTTTGACTTGGCAACATCAGTGCCGATATCACATGTGTATAAACCTGCATCTGTCTTTTCCAGGTCATGGATAAGGAGGCACAGGGTCTTCCCAGACTGTATCTGCTCATATTTGTTACCAGAAGTGAGCTTCACACCATCCTTTTTCCAAACAGGTTGGACCTTCTCTTTGGAGACTTCACATTCCAGTTTAATCACACCTCGCTCCTCACCAAAAATATCGTCCAAGGACTTCATGAAGACAGCAGGCTTCTCTGAAGGTTAACAGGCAAAACAGAGAACAGCCGGGATATTTGAGTTGACGCATTTTCAACTGCTACCAAATATTTAAAGAGAGCTTAAGTAAACCCTTGGCAATGCTGATGATACCAATGCAGAACAGAAAGCAGCCTCACACCTCATGATTGGAATGAATTTTAAGGAAATCAGAATCTATTAATGGGGGGATGCATGGTAGGAGAGAGGCAGCCTGCATTGCCATGGACGGGGAGTGATATTCAGTGCTGTAATTGTGGTTTCTTTTATGGCTGCACACCTGTGCGACTGTGAGGACTCTTTTCTCTGTGTTGGGGCATCTGTCAGGTTCAGGACGTCACACCACAGGGAATGGGGCTTGGAACAGGCTGCCCAGGGCAGTGGTGGAGCCCCCATCCCTGGGGGTATTTAAAAGACGTGTAGATGAGGCGCTTAGGGACATGGTTTAGTGGGCATGGGGGGGTTGGGTTGAGGGTTGGACTCGATGATCCTAGAGGTCTTTTCCAACCTTAGTGATTCTATGATTCTATGTAGGGCCTCAGTGAAGGCCAGGGGACAGCTTCACTCTTCTATGGAATAGCTACTCAACAAGATAGACTAGGTTTAAGAAAGCCCTTCTCTGCATCGTGGAGGAGCAGAAAATGTTCTCTGGGAATGTCCTTTCTCATCGCAGCAGTCTACAAGTGAAAAGGAGTCAGATGGTTAGAAGAAAAATGTGTGAAGAGAAGTAATTGGGATGTAGGTCTCCTAAAGCCAGAGAGCTGGCACTGCCTCTTCATGAAGCAGGATTCGTGCAGTAGGAGCAGCAATAAAAGGATACGCTGCACATTCACCTCACTCTCCTGAACATTTCTGCTCTTGTCTCTTTGTTTTGTCAATTCCCTTTATCTAATTTAAAATATATTTGACACAGAGGAAATTTATAGGGGAAATTTTTGACCAGGTATAAAAGAAAGAAGGAAGGGGAAAACCGTCAGATTCTCTGAGTGGATAGAGTAAAAGAGCTAAATTATTCAGAAACTCTGAGAACGAATTAGTCATGATCAGGAGGCAAAATGCAAAGGAAGTCAGAGAGATTATTCTCTGAGAGGGTGTGGAGGACACCAGACTCCGATTTTTGGAGAATGGCTCAAACATTTTCCACTCATGTTTCCAGATACAAGAAGGAGTTAATTTAGGATAACAAATCACTGTGAATTACCTGAGCATGCATGTACGGGTGTTTTGCTAAAGAAAATGTGATTTTGAAATTTTGGTGAGAGCTTTACCTCATGTTTCCAACATGCCTAAAATAATTCACACAACTTACTGTGGCTTAGCTGATGCACAAGAACATGTTAAAACACCATGACTCAAAGTTTGGTCACACGTCTAAGACATATGAAGGACAGCAGCAAACTGCCTTCTTTTTGCTGATTCAGTCCAACTCCAGAACTGATGTACTAAAGGTGTGTCCTACCCTTGGAAGTACAGTGAAGCTCACCTCCTTGCAGACAAAAATCTTTAGACACAACAGTTTATAGACTGTATACTGCTGAAGAGACCTACAAGTGAAGGAAATTGCTCTTGAGACTATCCTGATAAGGATAATAAAAGCATGATAAAGAGCTATGGGAAGTTTTAGCAGGACATTAAAATAATCTTCCTTAGAAAAATCATCATCTACAGTAGAGACTTACACTGGAAGAAAACCCCTGCACACCTATTACTCGGTCCCAGAGAGGTGAAGCTTACGAGCAGCATTGCTGCATGGGTATGGTAAATACGAGCTCTTTTGCATCTCTTCTTTACATTCGGGAGGAGTGTGATCACAACCCACCTATCACCTTCAGACGCACGGTCTCTGACACCTTGTCTGACTTCATTGTCACTGTGCCAGCATCCTCAGGCTTGACCTGCTTCATCGTCAGCATGTAGCAATTGCCAACGTTCCTGATGTCATTGCAATTGTTGGTGTAAAGGAGGGTGCCGTTGAGGAACCATTCCACATCCTCGTCATCATGGGACAGCTCGCAGGAAAAGACAGCGGAACTCTCTTCTTCAATTTCCACGTCCTGCAGGTGTTTGAGTACTTCTACATCGCGGGCTGTAGGAAAGCAAGGTACACCATCACCACTGTCACCATTAATCGGTAGTGTTACCACAAATAGATTTCATAGTGTTTAGAATTTATGAGATGATTTAGTCTGGTCTCCTGTACACCATGGGTCATTACATTTCATCTACTTGGTTCTGCATTTGGTCCAACAAAAACCCATGCGTTAAAAAGACTATATTGTCCAAAGCCCTCAATTCTCTTTTAACACATAAAACTGTTTTTCTTTTTTTTCTTATTCATTTAAAAATAAGTAAGTCTTTCTAAAATGGTAGTGACATTACAGTGATGCCTAAATACCCCACAGAGCTCCAGTCCCTGTGTGCTCATCACTGCACAAGCACAAACACATTGTAATTAAATTATCCCTGACTCACTGCCAGGGAAACACAGAGGTTGAGGTGAAGACAACGGGTTTGGTTACAAACAACAAATACAAAGAGATTAAGCAACTGGCTTAGGTTTAAGGAGCAACAGGAATTTTATTTTCTTTCACAGTCCTTGGCCAGAGGTTTCTCTTTGCAGCTTCTTCACCCATGAAATGCTGTTTCTGAAGGACTAGAAGAGGGTTTGGGGACTATTAAATAATTTTGTCATTTGGATGAACCTCTTCAAGGCCAAACTGTTACCAAAAGCTGCTTCCTAGACTTCTGGAAATGATTCCGTGGCTCACCTCCAAGTCTTGCTGATCATCTTTTCTTACAGCTTCACCAGAGGTGAAGAACTGGCTAAAAACAGTGCCATACCAGGGAGAGGTAGAACATCATTATGAATAACAAACGTATAGCAGATATAAAAGCTGACACAGTGGTCAGGAAATGAAAACCACAACCAAGGTCACCAGATTCATAGGCCTATAGCAGTTTAACATAAAGGACATTTTCAGCACGTACCACCAAAGAGTTCTAGTTCCTCGGATGAAATGGAAAATAATGTGCCTGGAGAAAGATGCATGAATTTCTGCCTTACCCAGATGGTGCCCTTCCACATGCATTAACTGCTTCATGGGAAGTGCTGGATTTCAATATCATGGAATATCAGCACAGTGCATCATACACTTAAGTTAGTTCACTTAAGATATTGCATTTACATAAAATTAGCAGGAGAGAACTGTGGGAATCTACCTTTACTCAAGAAGAGAAGTCCCGAGTGAAATACTGAACCATAAAGATATCATAGAATCATAGAATAGTTTGGGTTGGAAGGGACCTTTAAAGGTCATCTAGTCCCCCACACCTGCCACGGACAGGAACATCTTCAACTAGATCAGGGTGCTCAGAGCCCCGTCCAACCTGACCTTCAATGTTCCCAGGGATGGGGCATCTACCACCTCTCTGGGCAACCTGTGCTGGTGTCTCACCACCCTCATCGTAAACAATTTCTTCCTTATATGCAAGCCTCCCTGCTGCAAACCACTCGTACCTTCAACCGTCAGCGTGGCTTCGGTCTCAGCGTTGCCAGCCCTGCACTTGTACACGCCAGCATCTTCGGGTTTCACCTTCAAAATCTTGAGCTCTGCTGAATGCTGCTCCCGCTTGATTTTGTACTTCTCGGAGGGCTCGATGGGTGTGTGGCCCTTGAACCACTTCACAACCTTTGGAGAAGGCCTGAAGTCGCAGGACAGGATGACCGAATGGCGCTCCAGAGCTGTCTTGTCCTCCATCTTCCTGGTGATCTGTATGTGGTAATCTGCAAAGCAGGGTTGGGAAAGACGAAAGGATCAATCTGCAGAAGAGGAAAGTTTCTAATCTGTATTTCATGCCAATTTATTTCATGTATGTCATTCACAACTGTTTTGTGAACTGCTACAAGTTTCTGTTACAGAGCTGATGTGCTTTGAAGCTAAAATGGCATGATGATCTATAGGGAATGCTGGTTTCTATAAGATAATGTATATTAACTAGCAAATGCATGGTCCAGTTCTGGTTCAGTGTTTACTGAATTGCTCTCTACTTGAGGTTGTTATTTAAGCAAGAGCAAATTAAAGACAAAACAAGGACATCAGGATATGATTGGAGATATTTACAATGGTGACAGTGGAAAATAAAAAGCCTTGAAGCTTTGTTCCAGATCAAGTCAATGACAAAGTGGATTAAGTAAATGAGCTATCAAACTTGTCTAGTTCAGAAATGAGACAAAAACTCTCCTGGCAAATTTAATCTGTTTTGTCCTCTGTGGTAAAGTCAAGAAGAAAAAAACAAAACAAAACAAAAACCAGTCTTAGCACAATAGATTTGAATACCGGGTTTGAATACCAGGCACACCAAACTCATTTAACCAGATCCCTTCCTAAGACATTGCTGTCTCATTTCATGCACCCAACATTGCACCCAACAACTTGCAATTGGGAACTAAGCAGATCTTCTGTACGTTTTGAAGACCCCAGCCAGTGGAGCCTGCACATTAGGCTGTACGTACGAAAAATTACTTTCCAGGGACTGTGAGAGGAAGGATTTCTCGTGATCTACTTCAAACCAGGACATAACCACACTACCTCTGACAAGCAGGTTTGCTGTGGATTTCGATTTGCCAATGGAGAACTGAATGGTGCCTGTCATACTAGCACTGGTTTTTAGTATCGTCAGCCGATGGATGGTGTCTTCTTGCTGCATGATAATGTTTCTGCCAGCCTGTAAGACTTCTCCACGTAGAGACCATTTGGGGGGTTTCACGGATGGAATGGATATCTCACATTCAAACTTGGCTTCTTCAGGCTCAGTCACATCCTCATCACACAACTCTTTTACAATATTAATGGATTGCTCTGGATGAAGGATGGAATGAGAAAGCAGGGATTTAGGAGTCATGAAGGAACTCTTTCATTAGCATCCTGGACACACTTTTCTGCATTTGAATACTGCACTTATTGGCTCAAAAGACCTTAAAGCATCCTTTTTTTTCTCCTATAAAAATAAACATATATTTCTGGTCACAGGTCAGACAGTGAGACTGTGACACAGCCTCAAGAGAATCCAGATCTCCTGAATCCCAGTCCTATTTCTAAAGCCACCTTCCTATCCTGATATCAAACACTTGGCACTATAAAATGGAAAAGAAAGTTCACTGAAATGCAGATGTTGATAATAGAAAAGACTTCAGTTAGCTACAGCAACGTTTCTCTGAACAAAACAAACTTTCTCCAGCATATCTGATAAACTTCTCTGGAACAGGAATTTCCTTACGTTCCTTAGAAGAATATACCATATATTCATTTTACAGGCTGTTCCTGCCCTTATAATCCTAAAAGGATTCAGTATCAATGGACTTCAGAATAAATCAACACTGAATTAAAATACTTTTAAAGTGGTATTTCGTTTTCAAAGTAAATGACCAGGGCTTTTTGAATCAGCCAGTCCTCCTTCCAATGCATCCTAGAGGGGCAAAAATGGTTTACTACCTTCAACAAAGAAATTAGCGCTGCTTTTGTCATCAAAGGCATCACAAGTGTACGTGTCCTCATCTTCATAATCTGCATCATTGATGATGAGTTTCCGATAGACACCATCACTCACAATTTCGTATTTGTCACTAGGGTGAATTTCAATGTCCTTTTTATACCATTTAACTTTGGCATTGGCACGAGACACCTGGCACTCCAGGAATCCCCGATGTTTTTCAAGGGCAATCTTATCTCGCAAAGGCTTCACAATTTTTACAGGCAGCTCTAAAAGGAGTAAAAAAAGATGGAATAATCAGTACAGTTTCCATGAAAAGTGCCAATTAAAAACTCATTAGCAATATTTCTTTTATGTTCAGTTATTTGGGAGATGACAGGAATCCCCACTATGCCAAGCACTCAACTAGCACACAGCAAGTGAAGAGCTAATGAAAGGAAAACTTTTTATCCCTATTTTACCACTTGGATGGCTGAACTGCAGAGATAATAGATAATTTACTCAACTACACAGCAGTGCTATGGCAAAGCCAGGGACTGATCTCAGATTTCCTGAGCTCCTCATCAGTGTGTTAATTCAAATGTCTTCCTTCTTCCCATCACAGTGTTTAAGTTAAACACAGAAAAACGCTGTATTATTTTTAAATATACACGAGAAAGAGAAAACGCAGCTCTTTGTCCCTCAAAGTTCATACATGACTTTTAATGTCTTAAGGTACAAAACCAACCTCCTGAGAAAATAAACTGTGTTATTTAGTAAAAGTAAATTCCCAGGCTGATATTTCACATGCAGTAAGGTAGGCAGGAGTTTTTCTTTCCCTGAAAGATTTAGGTGTTGTTTAACATTCTTCACATTAAAAGTGAGGGAAGTTGGTTGGTTTGTAACATGAGAGAGCTTAAGCAGTATTGGCATGAAAAGTGTAATTACCTTTTACAGTAAGCTGGGCACGCGATTCTGCCTTTTCTGCTACAAATTTGATCTCTGCTGCATCTTCAACTTGGACGCGTGTGTAAGTCAGCGAATAGGTTTTTCCTGAGAACAGACACACAAGCAGACATAGCTTCCCCTGAGCAAACAGCTTCACTCTCCAAGGCACGCTGCCAGGTTGAGCATCGCTCATCTGCCTTCACTGCATCACCACCTGCTCTCACGGCAGCAAGGGCCACCGTTCCCCTGTGACTATGTCCCTGTATCAAAGGATAACCTAACTTCAGCTCCTCCAAGGACTGTTTGAATGTGGTCTCCACCATGTGGAAAGTACTTGAAACAGAAGGAGCCCACCCGCTGTCAGATGATACAAATTCCTACCCACTGCTGGGATGGTGGGATGAAACCAAATTTACCTTACTAAAAGATCCCACCATGTCACTGTCCCAGCCTCGCTGCAACCCCAAAACAAAAAGGGAACTCTCTGCTAAACCTTCTTAACTTGATTTTGAAGGTCAGACCCTTCTGCCTAGTCTCCCATACCAGCACCTACCCCAACCGACCCCCATTCAAGAACGAGACCCCTCCTTTTTCATCCTACCGTCTTGACGCATTCTAATATTGTCAGCAGCCTTCAGCTTGTTGTCATTTTTGTACCATTGGGTTTGGACCTCATCATGTGAAATCTCACAGACGAAAGATGCACTCTCATATTCATTCACTTCCACATCTTCCAGTGGTTTAACAATCTTGATATCTCGGGCTGTGAAATCACAGAGACAAATATTTATCTGGGGTTTCTCCATAACTGAGTGCGGTGTTTACCTTCTGCATACTTGCATGGAAAAAACGTGATTGTGTTTTATTCTCGACCAGCCTCCCTTCCTGGGTGGTTTCACTCTTCAACACAGTAAATATATTTTACTCTTGAACCTACAGATAGAATCACCAGCCACAGCGGAGGTCACTGCAAGAGGATTTTACGGATGCCGGAATTTCATACAGGTTTTAAAAGAAGCTAAACATATTAATAAAAGATAATCTGCCAAGGAAAACTAATACAAGCCTACATCCTCTTGTGTCACTATAAACCTGCCTCATTCAAATGCTTTTCTGCATGCTCTCCTTTTACTCCCCTGCTTGTGTGTCTAGACTGTATCAGCCACAGGGACCTCAGCCACATGTTTTACTAGGAGATACCTTTGCTTCAGAGTCCCCTGAACTCATTATAATTCTCTTTAACTCTGCAATTTTGCACTAACTTATGTCAGAACTGACCCATATTTCTGTGCTAGTGCAGCCCTTTCTTTTAGAAAGAGAAGGTCCTGGTACACCTTGGATCAACAGAACTCAGATGCAAACCAGCCAGCATTCAAATAGCAACCCACCCCAAAAACAAAGTCAGAGAGAAACAGGGGAGTTCAACAGAGCAATGGAACAGCACAAACGTTCATGAAGATATTGCTGAACCCAAGTGGCCACATGAGGACAGCATCTAGTAAGCAATAAGAGCGAGCTGATCTGTCTTTTCAGATGCCCCTCCGGAAAATAACATCTGCCAGGGCACAGCAGACCTGTCTGTTCCATACCTGGCCTTCAGCACTAGCTTCTCTCTGGTGCTTCAGAGCCTGGTGACAACACACATCTGGTGCTTGACCAGTTGCACAGTGCAACACACAGAGGGAAAAATTGTCTTGAGCATAAAGGAGAGATGCAGGCAGAAATCCTGACACTTTCCTTAGCGTTTACAACATAAAAAGTAGGGCACATCTTGAGATCATACCCAGGGCTTGCCCAGTCCCTATTCAGCCAAAGTCCCCCTGTGACAATGGCAGAAGCTAAACCAAACCATGTGCAACACCAGCCGTTGAATCCCTGCTTTGTGCCAGGCTGTCCGGTATTTGCTAACTTGCCAATCTAGAAACACCATTCAAATTCCAGAGAACAGAAATGACTTATGATAAATGAAAACCAAGTTAGCACCTCTTCCAAAAATAATCCCCTAAGGATAGAGCAAGCATGGGACAGCTCTGCCCAGCACTTTCTCACTAGGAAGAGAAAGTTATCCAAAATGAGTAATTGAGAAATCCACACAGCAGTTCTTGTTGTGTAGTCAAAAATGCTGCAGTAGATGTAACTTCCTACTTCAGGCAAACATACCATGAATTTTTAGGGTAGCTGATGTCTTGTCTTCAGCTGCTTCACACGTATACGTTCCCTGGTCTTCATATTCACACTTGTGAATAATGAGGCTTCTCTTATTTCCCTGGGAAATCATCCCCACTTTTTTACTTTGCTGGAGCTCCTTCCCATCCTAGAAGGGAAAAAGCCAAACCAGATCACCATCAATTCTTCTACATCTGCACCAAGAAAAACAAACATTCAGATCTCTACTTAATTCGCTTATCTCGTTGGACTTAATGGAGCTGTGCTTACTGGAACATATGCTGAAACTTAAGCACAGTGCGGTTTTCCAGAAGTAGGAATGGCTGAAGAATATGCATAACTTTTGGTTGACCTAAGACACCTATTTGAAGGCTTAAAGCACTGTACAGGGCTGGCAATAAGCTCCTTTCAGACATTATCTTGAAGAAATGTTGTTATCCCCATTTAAAGGAAGTATCAGCTGAGCCTCAAGGAAGGTTAACGAAATACCTGAGCTGATCTCAGAAATGATTGTTAGGTGAAAGGGAATTGAGGCTTCACCTTAAATCACAGTTCCCAATGAGGCTATAAATCCTGGGTGAGAACTGCTAGGCGTGAAGTAAAGCAGAAGCCTGCATTGCTATCAACAGCAGAGCTCACATTCTACGCAACAACAGCGCAGGAGTTCACTATAAACTCAAGAGAAGTTTAACTTTCAACCTGATAAATGCACCCAGTAAATAAATAACACTGAGAGCGATGAACTGGGCAAGTAAAAGAATGTAAGGATAAAAGAGCAATACTAAGAGCTGTATAGCAAAGGCTCACATTCCCTGGAAGTGAAATTAAAGGCTCTCATTCCTTTCCAGAGAAGTCAGAAATTAAAATACCGCTATCCATCAAATGTTCTACCTTGAACCACTTAACATCCACGTTGGGCCTGGACAGCTCACACTCGAATGTGACCTTGTCCTTCTGGGTCACACTGACATCTGCCAAAGGTTTGCTGATTCTCACAGGCAATTCTGCAAGAAAGAGAAAGTCCAGTGAGTGAGGATTTAGGTCTCCAGGACCATCTGGTACAAGCAATAATGAATAGGCAGAGCTTAGCTTCCATGTTTAATAAAACTTGTGACAACAAAATCCTATTGTCTTGAGCACATTATGATGAGTTGTTCTGTGGACAATGATGTTACAACAATCCTGTTGATATTAGAAGGATATGTTATTGATGATGGTCCAGTGCCTAACATCCCTTGCAATTATGAAGAAAGCTTGTTGCTCTCTTAAAAGCTCACTCTCTGGGTCAGGAGAAGACAACTATGTCCCACACCAACCAGGTCCTGAGACTTTTGCGTCTGTGTACCTGTCACAGTGAGCCTCCCTGATGAATGAATGCCATCTGCTTTGAAGGAGATGAGTCCTGCATCTTCAAGGGTCACCGAAGAAAGGGTCAGTGAATGTTTCTTCCCCAGGACACCAATACTGATATTCGGTGAAGGCTTCAGCCGAACGCCATCCTTCTGCCAGGTCCCTTCCACCTCCTCATGCGACACCTCCACCTCAAAGGTGGCGGTCCCTTTCTCAGAGACTTCGAGGGCCTGAAGACCTTTCACCAGCTTGATCTGCCTCACTGAAAAAAATAACAAGGACAAGTTGGAGATCTCACTCCGACAGCTGTGAAACAGCCTGAGGACTTCCAAAATAGATTATTTCCCTATTTCTCATGCAGGTCAATTAACTGGTATCTGCCAATTAAATAACCACCTTTGCAGGAAATAAAACCTGTTCATGACTGTACTGCTCGCGTGGCTGCTATCCTTAAAATGGATTCATTCAGTTGGGACAAACAAGTCAGCCAAACACTGCAGAAAAAGGGCAAACTGGTCCTTTTTCTATCAAGATCCATCACACACTCTGTCTATGCCAGAAATAAGCTTTGAAGTTGTACACACACAGGAGTAGAGTCATTCCTGTGCTGGGTGAGGTGGTCACCAATAACCATTGGGAAGAAACACTCTAGAAGAAGATACCACTGTTGTTATTTACACTGGGAGGAGGCTCCCTGTGCTGTACAGAAGAGAGATGTTGCTGAAAATACTTATCGTTTCAAGCATGATTCGAGAGAAAGATGATCATTAGAGATTAATAGAGCATAAAGGAATAAACAATATTGTGCAGCTCTTCAACTAGGATAAAACAAGGGAGGGAGGGAGAGAAGCAGCAGGGAGAGGAAAAAGCTTTTAGTAAAAGGAAAAAAAAAAGTCCACGACACAGCGTGAGGTGTGCTGACATAGCATCATAGAATCATTAGGGTTGGAAAAGACCTCTAAGATCACCGAGTCCAACCATCAACGCAACCCCCCCATGCGCACTAAACCATGTGCCTAAGCACCTAATCTACACGTCTTTTAAATCCCTCCAGGGCTGGGGACTCCACCACTGCCCTGGGCAGCCTGTTCCAAGGCCTGACCACTCTTTCAGTAAAGAAATTTCTCCTAATGTCCAATCTAAACCTCCCTTGGCACAACCTGAGGCCATTTCCTCTTGTCCTTGTTCATCTCACAGCTTGGGGGACAAAGCAT
The DNA here is from genome assembly GCA_013400755.1 of Pelecanoides urinatrix. Classification (NCBI taxonomy): domain Eukaryota; kingdom Metazoa; phylum Chordata; class Aves; order Procellariiformes; family Procellariidae; genus Pelecanoides; species Pelecanoides urinatrix. The sequence goes on from VZTQ01009168.1 coordinate 444,521, forward strand.
CCGTGTTTTGGGTGGATATTACCAGTTCCTACTACATGACACCAGTGACATCAGTGCCCTATCAGCCAGTAAAATGGATTTAGTGTTTAAACTTGACCCGCCCTTAAAAGAAATTAAGTTGCCAATTAAAAAAAAAAAAACAACCACAAAAAAAATCAAAGCCATTGATTACACACAAAAACCTTCAATTCCCTATATGTCCCCTGGGAATATTTCGACCTTCCTAGTGCACGTTTAGCAGAGATAATCCACATTCAGCCAGGATCTGAATGCAAACGTGACCAGGAGTGGGCTGTGGGCTCTGTTCTGTGGTCATGGTCTGGACCCACCTTCTGGGCTGAGGACACCATAACCTCTCTGGGGCTCAATCATCTCCTGATGGCACCCACCCCTATGCCACATGGGGGACAACAGGGAACAAACTCTTTCTCCAAAGGTCCCACAGAGGTGATGTGAGTAGACTATGACTTTATTAACAAATTGGGTAGAAGCACAGCGCTGTTCTCCCCAGGAAGGCGGTGGTGGACTCCGTGTAATGCCAGTTTCTTACGCCTTTCCTATCCCCTCTGTTGCTGTTACACCTCACATCAGGTTGACAGAGGAGCATATGCATCCTGTGTAGGATCCTGTCTAACCCCTCTCTCAAGGAAACCGCACTGATTCCTCTCTCACTGTCTTCTCCAAGGTCACCACTACTTAAACACAAATTTGCCCCAAGGACATGTCTTGAACCAGACAAATGAGAGAAGTACAGATGCTTCCAGGAGCTAAGACACCATGTCTCCTGTCTTTGCTCACTAGAAGTTGCATCAGTCCCTGATTTCTGATCTGATTTTGCAGCTGGTCTCTATCCCCCTGGGGTACCTCATTCTCTAAACTGAGAGAAGTGTACCTGCTACTGTCTAACCTTTCCCCTAGGTTATTAGATGATCCAGCCCCTCAAACAGCGGCGGGACCCAGGATCAAAATGAAGTTATTCCAAGGAGATAGCAAAAGGCACTTGCAAAAACTTTAACTAAATAGCATAACAATTTCTAACTCATCAAGTGGCCTCCTGGATAGATCCTCACCTGGTGGTGTACGTAGCATGGGGAAGAGAAAAAAAAAAAAAAAAAATCACTTTTTCACAGGTCTTGTCATAAAGCAGCAACAGTTGGGGAATGGTAGAACTTTTACAGGATTTATTTTAATAGACAATATTTTGTGTCAAGAGATTTGACATTTTATATTCATGTTCCCAGTATAATTTCTGCTATAATTAATTGACCTAATTATGGTTTTCCCTGCTGAAAGCTTAGAGGTGTATCAGAGGAAGGATCACTTTACCCATGATTTACTTATTTAAGTCTTCCACAAATATCTCCTCCTGGTCACGACTGAAAACAGATATTCAGCCAGATATGTTATTGGTCTGAGCAGCTCAGTTGTTTTTAGGAGGTCCTGGCATCTTAAGATCAGAACAGATGTTTATCTTTTGATGAAGTGACTTTTATACTGGAGTAAATCAACAGATTTTCACATAGCTATTCCTTACTTACCTTGCTCTGAAAGCAATCTCAAACCAAACAGTATCAGTCGAGCTTGGTGGTTTTTAAATAAAGGTTCTCTAAAATCAGGGTTCTTAACCTAAAGCTGAGGATCAAATAGTAATAGCTCAATTCCCCAGACTGTGAGCATGTAAAGAACTTCTGCTAACCTCAATATAAGCTCTAACAGGTTCTACTGAAAAGAGACCATTTGCTTATGTTCCATTTTCTGGCATTTAGTTTTAGACTTCTACTTTTACAGTCTTGTTTTTGCTGTAAAGCTGTGTGAGAGCTTGGTGCCATCTCAGCTGGAGGACTTGGATGCAGAATACATATAGTCTAGTGAGATTCTTGTATATGGCTCCTTTCCTTCTGCATCTCATAACTAAGGCTTGAATGATCATATGCAAAAAGAATTCCCTGCTAGAGTGAGCTGATTCCCCTTTTTGATCATGGTCACTCTTAGATCACCTTGAGTTCCCGTCACTGCATGAAACGATCTCAGTTCATCAACAGCGGAGCTACTTTTTACAGCGACACTAAGCGTAAGTGATGAGAATGCGGCTGGGTGCCTGGGAAGCACAACCCAAAATCCTCTCTCTCCATCAGAATAGGAAGTTTATAAACCAGAGACAGACATACATTTATGCTTGCATGACTCACCTTGTCCAAAACACTGTTGGCGGCTATCAGGACCAAAACACTGTTCCATCGTTTTTGTTTTTACTACTTGGCTATAGCAACAGCCAGTGCCTAAAACCAGGTATAACTGAATCTACAACCAGCTGCTGAAACATCTTGCTGGAAGGAAACTGAGTCTGAAACCACCCAGAGTCTGAAAAAAAATGCCTTGGGATGCAACATGTGAAAGAGGATGGAGCAGCAAACTGCCCCGTACTGCACTGCATTCTTCCATCACATTGTGACCATGGAAATGCTACATTTCTTTTTTTTCTGTGGACCTAGTTCATCCCATTTAACTGAGACAGTAAACCTGAATCTAGTTCTAAATCAGGATAATAGTCACCAAGACACTCCAGAAGGTAATTCAGTGCCTCTAAGACTTAAAAAACTCTCTGGATGTCTTTTTTTGTCTTTGTTGACTACAGAAAGAGCTGAAAGTGATGTGCTAGAGTTAGGCTGCGTAGATCTAAGCCTAGCCTGTGTAATCCAAGCCTAAGGTGCTAGTCACTGATAATGTCTGGTTTTTTTCTAGAGCTATTTAGTTTGGAAAAAAGATGAGCAACTGCCAATAGAAGTGATAACTGTCAGCCAGGAAGATTTTGCTGTCTTAGCAGTGTATGAAAGTGATTTGACAAACCTTGTCAAATGAAACAGTCTGTCATCAATTTTTTATATCTTTGATACCATTAGAAAACTACAATATTATAAGGCTGGAAAGACCTAGAAAAATCATCTATCCCTTCTCTCCTGCTCTAGGACATGCTCAGCTCTTTACGTCATCCCAGAGAGATATTTCACCAACCTTTTCTTAAACCCATGATAGAGGCTCCAAAACCTCTCCAGACAACCTATTCAATCATTAAAAAGCTTTTTTATTTTATAACCTGGACCTTTCTCATTGCAATTGAAGTCCATTATTTCCTGTCATTATTTCCACATGGAGAACAGATTATTCCCTTCCACTTTATAATAGCCTTTTATGCACTTGAAGTCTGTTATCAAGTCCTTCCTTACCTATTAGTTATGACCTACACAGCACCAATCAGTGGCAGGGGCTTTACAGACAAAATCAGATAGTCCTTAAGTGCTTGAATCCTGTCTTCATCTATCCTATAACAATCATGACAAAAGGATATAGGAAAAAGGACAGAAGTGCAGGGCTACAGCTGAGACACCATTAGCTTGCTTGAAAGGGCAGCACCCTCAGATAGAAGATTTGCTTTTGTAGTATTTTTAACCCTGACTGAATATAAAGAGACATTCTGAAGGAGGTGGTTTGCAGAGAAAAATTAGGGCAATGGATGGCTGAAGAGGGAATGGTTTGCTAAAAGCCATACAAAGGGAAAACCAGAGTGTACCAGAGTGAGAAATTTCAGAGGAAGAAGAATCAGCTAAGAAGCTCAATGGTCAACAGCATGACTGAAAGCCAGTGGGATGAGACGGAGGCAACAAGAATCAGTCAGCTGTTCTCTCTTTATTTCCCTTGCTTCCACCTCCTCTCAGTCATTTGACTGGTGGCCAAACCCATGGTTGTGTCCCCATGGCAAGTGGGGGTAGCAGTGGATATTATGATAATGGAAGAGACCAGAATCCACCTTCAAACCCTGCCCAGGGTATTTATAGAACTGGAGATCATTCAACTTACTTTCCACATTGATCTTGGCTTGGGTCTTGTCATCAGGACTCTCACAGCAGTAGAAGCCCCTGTCTGCAAAGGAGATGTCCTTAACCACCAAGGTATGCTTTGTTCCTTCAGCTTTGATCTCTATTTTTTCACTGGGCTTCAATACGATGCTGTTCCTCATCCACTTCACCTCTGCAGGCTTGGTCAGCTCTACCTCCAAGGTCACCGTGTCCCTCTCTTCAACTGTTCTGGTCTCCAGTTTCTTCTTGAATGAGATTGAGGCCTCTGCCAAAGGAGAAGAAGTATTAGTAAGAATGTAGAGGATCCAGAAAACAGGCTTTCAGAGAGAATTAAAACAGTGGTTCGTGTATCTCCAGTCCCAGTGCATTCTGGGCATCCATATTAAATGACGCGAAAGCAGAATTTCCCTACTTCTAAGGGAGATGGCATCAGTGACAGCCTGTCAAAGGGACATTATCACCTCCTACCTCGGACTCTGAGATTGGCTGTGCTTTCTACACCCTCAGCATTGGCGCAGATTTCAGCTGCATCTTCCAGTGTCAGATCAGTGATGGTGAGGCTGTGGTTGGTGTCCTTCTGCGATATCACATATTTCTTGCTGGCTTCAATCTTGACACCATTCCTGAGCCAAGTGACCACGGCATCACTGGGAGAGACGGTGCACTTGAACACAGCCTCTTTCCCTTCCTCAGAGACCACACTGTTGAGACTCGTAACAAATTTCACCACTCTGGGAGCTGATGGATAAGAATAAAACATTTAGGATCATATCTTTGAGACATGGCATAAATACCTTCAAAGAGCCAAAAGCTTTGATGTTTTTTTACCAGAAGCACCAATTTTTATTACTTACAGTAAGTGATCACAATAATGGGTCATCACTTTTTCCATGTCTGTGTAAGTTTTGTGTATAAAGATGCCAGAAGAGAGAGGCAAAGACAGAGGGGGGAGAAAATCCCATTTTTGACTTGGGATACTTAATTCCAACCTCAAATGCAATATGAAGGTCAATTTGCCTTGTATTAAGAGACCTGAGCTCAACAGGTCTCAAAATTGTTATGTTCTTCACAAATAGAGGTTGCACTGACACTGAGAGAGAAAGTGGAGATTTATATTTTGCTGTCAACACAGGAGACAGCACAAACACATGAACAAATTTGCAGAGTTGTAACCCAAAGATCCCTCCACATTGTCACCATGCAGTTCTAGAGACATACCTTTGGGGGTGATGGTAATACTGCTCTTGTCATCTCTGGACTCACAGGAGTATTCTCCCTCGTCCTCAGCCCGGATCCCTGTTATTGTCAGTGTTCGTTTGACCCCTTCCTCATGAATCTGGAAACGTTTGCTGGGCTTGATCTGGACTCCGTTCCTGCGCCACACCACCTTCCCTTTGGCATGGCTCACGTCACAGGTCAAAGAGATGCTACCTCCAATCTCAGCATTAACAGCTTCAAGTTTTTTGGCAAACTTCACTGGGATTTCTGAGACACAGAAGAAGAAAAAATGATAAGAAAGGAAAAGATAAGAAACCTGTGCTAAGAAACTGTTTCTGGGCAACTTTAAAAGAAGAAAAAAAAAAAAAACAAATAAAAACCCACAAAACCAAAAACCCAACAGATTTGGGGATCGGGGTAGACAGAAACAAACCACAAAGATGGAAATTTAGGGAGATTCCTTTGACATGGAATTTTAATATCATTATCATTCTGTAAAGCAAGAACAGAGCCTTTAAACAGGATTGGGTTTTGCATTCCTTTCTTTCTAATTTCATATCCGATGAGACCATGTGGTATTTTTACACCAGAGCCTGATTTGCCTGACTAAATGTGAAAATCCATATGGATGCACAAGCTCCAGCCACCTTTGTCTCTTCTGTCACTGGAGACACAGCCAATGGAGTCAGAGAAATCCAGGATGTGACTTCTTTCATCCTGAAGGAGACGTTTCAATAGGTCGGATGTATCATGACCTACTAGCAGCTACTGCCCTATCAGCAATGACTCCAAAGGGAGCTGAGAGGGTGCATCTCAGCTGCAGACATCTCCAGTGGGAGTGTCTGAAGAGAAAGGAGGAGACTTTTGCTCTGGGACATCACCCCTCTCATCTCCACCTGTGGACCAGCTGTATTTCATCCTTCTTGTCAATTTATAGCCTTAGCCTTGACTAGGGAACAACATCCCAAGTGCACCATCCCAGGAACAGAGGAGGATACAATTTGGGTCCTCTTTTGCCGTGTGACCAACTCACAAATCTTCTCCTCACACAACTCTGTATCCTCATCAGCTTTATCATGCTGGTGAGCAGAGTGGGGAAGAACTAAGGCTCTGCCATGCCCCATCATGGCAGTTAGGAGGAGACAGAAACACCGTGATGACAGTGGGGAGCAGACATCAGGAAAAGCACCCATTGTAGGCCTCCTTGTTCCCCTGAGTGTCCAGCAAAGGACAAAAATTGGGTATTTGGAAGCAGGAGAACTTTGCTGGCCCATGGTGGGTCAACCACAGCAACAGCAATTCAAACCTTGAGGTTGGAAGAGTTTTAGAGAGAGTTTGGACTTCACCTCCATCCTAGCATGAGGGAAACGTAGCTGTTGGGTTGGGACGTGACCTGTGCGGTGCTCTCTCACCTTTCACCTGTACTTTGAATTCCTGCTTGTCGCTCTTTGTCTGGCAAGTGTACACGGCAGTGTCTGTGCTCTCAGCCAGGTTGACCGTCAGGGTCCTGGATGCCCCCTCACTCTTGATCCCGTATTTCTTGCTCGCCTTGATTTCTGTTCCGTCCTTGAACCACTTTACCGCAGCAGTTTCAGGCGTTACTGAAGTAGTCAGTGTGATGCTTTCATGTTCTTGAACAATGAGAGGCTCTTTCTGGACAACTTTCTTTTCAAATTTAGCCTCTGGTTCTAAGACAGACATTAAAATAGGAAAACTAATGACTTAAATCTCAAATCCTTAACACAGCAATTTTCTATTACTCTCGCTTCATGACTCACAACCCCAGCTCATCCATAATCTGTAATAACCCAGGGAATATGGCTGAATATTTGTGGCTGGTGTAATCTTTTGCTGAGTGGGAAGAAAGAAAATGATCTGTCAGACAACCCAGAGCTTCTGCTTCGAAGAGAAGCAAGGGAAAGGAAATGCAAATATACATTTTATCTGCTGCCCACAAAAAACTTGTTTCTTAGAAGTAAAATGACCTGTATAATTATTTTCTCTCCCATTTTTAGGATTTTAGATCTGATTAAGAAGAAATATTAATATGCTAAACCTGAATTGGTGGGCTATTTTCTTTTCTGCTTGCTCTCTTCCCTTTCTCTTGACTTCTTCTCTGTCTTGTACAATGCGTTGCCACAAAACTGGGTAGTTTTGGGGCACAAACAGCAGCACACCAGCTTTTCTTAGTCACCTTTCTCCATAGCTCTATTGCAGCTCTTCAAAACTTCCCACTTCTACTTTCAGCTCCCCACCACTTAAAAGGTTGGGCAACAGGGTGTGCGAAGGAGACGCTAAAAAAACTCTATAGCATTTTCAAAAAAACCCCTATATCGCATTTTCAGCCAGATTTCCCACCTCCACACTGCTACGTTAAAAAGGTCAAATTAATGTGTGATGTGGTTCACCGATGTTGCTCCAGGGAAAATGGCAGCTGCACCATGGCCACTGGGTAGGGAATATCCAGTTTTCCTCTAAGCCACACAGAGAGCTGCTTAGGTGAGTCCTCACCAGTTGGTGCCAACTTGAAGGTCATCTTCTGGCCTGCAGCCTCACAGATGTATTCTCCAGCATCTTTCTTCTCCAGCTGCTCTATAACCAGGCGCCGGGTTTTGCCCACAGTTTCTATTTTAAATTTTCTAGAGGAAATGAGCAGTCTTCCCTCCTTGTACCATTTCACTTCGGTTGCATCTTGTGCTACCTCACAGCTGAGGGTGGCACTTTCTGTCAGGACAGCATTCACCTCCTTCTGGACCTTTTCCTGGTTTACAAATGCAGGTTTTGGCTCTGAATGCAGAAAAGGAAGAAAATATTGATTAAGGGATTAAAATGAGATCAGTCTTACAGATTTCTTTGTAGACGTTTGGAAAATATTTAGGTTGCCACTTGCCAAAACCTATTGCCTTCACTGGGCAATATCTACCCTTCTGTGTGACCAAATTGCAATGTGGAAACTAGGGAAGCAAGAGCCCAGGAAAGAAGGGGACCAAAAGGGTCCTTCACATCAATGCTATGGTTGCAAGCCACCATGGAAAAAACCATTTAATTCAAATGTTCCTAAAGAACATCTTGTCCTGCATATCACCAAAAACTCACAAATTCCTTTTACTTAAGACCTACAGCGAAATGTCAAGATCACAAATATAGCACTATGGGCTTCTGGAACAGACTCTTCATGGTCTCTTCCACTGTCACAAGCATGATTTTCAAATCGACAAAGGAAATATGATCTCCCTATAGTGCTCAGGTAGGCCAGGATCATGGCTGGCAAGGTACCCAAGATTGCTGCAAGGTCAACACTCCCTTTAGCATCACATGCTTAAAGCTGTTTGGGTGCCTTGTGAATCCTGTTCTAAAAGACCAATTGCTGGGAATCTTTCATGACAAAGGGACATTTAGCATCTGGCAGAAGTAGTAAGGCATCTCAGAAGGTTGAGATCTCAAACACAACAGCACAAATACAGAAAAAGTGGAGTTTTCAACCCATCTCGATGAGTGCCACTGCCAAAATTGCAAATGACAAAGCATATTCCAGCCTCTCAGTTTTCTGAATTTCTCAGAAATGGGATCACAAGTCTAAAAAGAAATGGATTTTTGAATGGCTGTTTCCTTTCAAAGAGCTTCAGTGCACAAGAATCAACTTATGCAATCCCAGAAATGGGAGAGATCTGAATAATAAGTTGATTATTATTTCTATTATATTTATTTCTATATATATTTGTATATATTATTTATTATATTTATATCTATAATTATTATATAGACAGACTAAGAATGAGATAGGCCTTTGGGCCATGCTAGAGCCAAATATTCCCATTTCTAGAAGTCAAGGCAATGAGATACAGAAAATCAGGTGAATCCTACAGGGTGCAATAAAGCTCAGACTATAGCAAATGAGTCATTGTGTAATAGTTATTACAGGTATTACTTTATTATCCTTTACTGTAATTCAGACAAAATGTGTCTCACCCGTGACGTCAAGCTTGAAGGTCAGTTTCTGGCCAGCAGCCTCGCAGGTGTACTCCCCAGCATCTTTCTTCTCCACCTGACCCACCACCAGGCGACGCAATTTGCCCTCCGACTCCACCTTGAACTTCTTGCTCGAGGTGATCAGTTTCCCCTCCTTGTACCATTTCACATCGGTCTTCTCCTGGGCCACCTCGCAGCTCAGCGTGGCGTTTTCTGATAGGGCAGCTTTCACCTCCTTCTGCACCTTCTCCTTGTTGATAAAAGCGTCTTCTGCTTCTGTGGGTGGGAGAAGAAATTTAAATAACACAGTTATGTTCATGCTGTCCCAAGTGTCCAAACCCAAAAGAAACATCCTGCTCATGGCAACTTCCACAGCTCGGTCATATTGGAATGGTCCCACTCACAGCCAAGATGCACTCAGACAGGACATGGACCTCTCTACAGCCTGAGGACAACACGCCAGCCATTTCTCAGCAAAATGATCCAATGCCCAGGAGTTAAGGTTCTTCCCATCCCCATGGATCCACAAGAAATCGCACTTTTTGTTCCAAAGCACCCAATCTCATCTGCCACTGGGACCTGGAGGTAAGCCTTGCCCACTCTAGGTGTTTCTTGAGCAGACCTATTTTCCTACTTCTTCCGGACCTATTGTCGCACACATCTGGGAGCTGACCCTACCTTTATCCCTATAAAACACAACAGCATATGTAAACTTCCTTAATTTTTCTTTAGTCTAAAACCAGAAAACAACAAGGACAGCTGAGTGCGATTCATCTCACAGATGAAGACAACTCGCTTTAGGCATCTGTGTGGCAGTGGATGGACACAAGCCCATTGCCTGATCTCCCTCACTACTCAATGAAGATCCAGGCTACACAGACCCTGCAGCCCAGAGAGTGACTGGTTTTGCTCTGTAGTAAAGGGATGTCATAGACCACTCTGTGATGAGAACCAACATCTCCCACCTGTGACGTCAAGCTTGAAGGTCAGTTTCTGGCCAGCAGCCTCGCAGGTGTACTCCCCAGCATCTTTCTTCTCCACCTGACCCACCACCAGACGACGCAATTTGCCCTCTGACTCCACTTTGAACTTCTTGCTCGAGGTGATCAGTTTCCCCTGCTTGTACCATGTCACATCGGTCCTCTCCTGGGCCACCTCGCAGCTCAGCGTGGTGTTTTCTGATAGGGCAGCTTTCACCTCCTTCTGCACCTTCTCCTTGTTTGTAAACACAACTTCTGGCTCTGAAAAGAGAGAGAATTTCAGAGTGTCTCCAAGAGATGATGTTGCGTGACCCTCTTATCATGCCTTACAGATTGCACTGGAAACCAAGTTTCTGACTTGACAATACACATCTAAAGCTATGAGAAGAACATGCAAACTTTTTTGTGGTGAGTTTTTTTGTGTCTTGTTTTGTTTTGGAGTTTGTTTTTTTAAAGAAGCTTTTTGGTTTTTTGTCACAAATCACACAGTATATTTATGGCAGCAAGCTAGGAGATCATCTGGATCATTTATAAGAGCATTGTATGACAGGTCCCAGTCAAGACAAGACACACTTCGGTTGAAGTTGAGTGCAAACTAATGAATTCTTACTGAGAGGAACTGTGCCTTACTTTGTCACAGCCCCATATCATTGATTCCTTTTGTTCCCAATAGTTGTGTCTGCTGCCGTTACTGTCCTATTGGCACTAGGTAAATTTCTTCAGTGCAAAGCTTGTTAAGAGCAGGGATTACACGTTCAGGACTGTGTTATCACTTCCTATGCAACCTTGAGAAAAAGCCCAGCCCATGTTACATTCTTACATCCAAATGGTGAAAATGCCTTGTTCTCCAGTAGACACATTAGTCAGCCTTCTTGCAAGAGCATCAGGAGGCAGGGAGTGAGTCAGAAAGCTGAGTCTTGTCTCCTAGTCTGCAGCCCCAGGAGGGCAACGCATCTAGAATGAGTCTCCATGACTCATCTGCTCGAGGGCAGGAAGGCTCTGCAGAGGGACCTGGACAGGCTGGATCGATGGGCCGAGGCCAATGGAGGAGGTTCAACAAGGCCAAGTGCCGGGTCCTGCCCTTGGGCCACAACAACCCCAGGCACCGCTCCAGGCTTGGGGAAGAGCGGCTGGAAAGTGCCCAGAGGAGAAGGACCTGGGGGGGCTGGTCGACAGCGGCTGAACACGAGCCGGCAGCGTGCCCAGGTGGCCAAGAAGGCCAACGGCATCCTGGCCTGTATCAGCACTGGTGTGGCCAGCAGGAGCAGGGAGGGGATCGTGCCCCTGTACTGGGCACTGGTGAGGCCGCACCTCGAATCCTGGGTTCAGTTTTGGGCCCCTCACGACAAGAAGGACATTGAGGGGCTGGAGCGTGTCCAGAGAAGGGCAACGGAGCTGGGGAAGGGCCTGGAGCACAAGTCTGATGAGGAGCGGCTGAGGGAACTGGGGGTGTTTAGCCTGGAGAAGAGGAGGCTGAGGGGAGACCTCATCGCGCTCTACAACTGCCTGAAGGGAGGTTGTAGCGAGGTGGGGGTCGGTCTCTTCTGCCAAGTAACAAGCGATAGGATGAGAGGAAACGGCCTCAAGTTGTGCCAAGGGAGGTTTAGATTGGACATTAGGGAAAAATTCTTTCCTGAAAGAGTGGTCAGGCCTTGGAACAGGCTGCCCAGGGCAGTGGTGGAGTCCCCATCCCTGGAGGGATTTAAAAGACGTATAGATGAGGCGCTTGGGGACATGGTTTAGTGGGCATGGGGGTGTTGGGTTGATGGTTGGACTTGATGATCTTAGAGGTCTTTTCCAACCTTAGTGATTCTATGATTCTATGACTCCTTCTCTAGTTGCCATTTACCTGACGCCTTAGAGACCTTAACATATATCAAGCCCTCCTGTCATATTCAACCCCCAGGCTGAAGTGAGCTCTTCCAAGAGAAACAGGAGTGCAGACATCAAGCAGACACCCAACTGCTCTCCTCCATGACCCTTCTCCAAAACATACTGAGAATCAGCTGCATTGCAGAATTGTTCTGGTTGTACCAACAAGTGAGGATGGAATGTGCAATCAGTACTTTCCTTTCCACGGCCCTGCTCCTACAGTGATAGATAGCTCCGAAGTTTTTCAAGGATGGAGCCCCGTCTTAAGGATTTTATAGAGTTTTACATAGCAGATATAAAGACAACTCTATTTGTAACTCAGTCCCATTTCTCCATTGAGATGGCCTGGCTCTGATTATGTTCTCCAAAAACTTGCAGCATAACAGGAAAAACTCTTATAAAATGATACTTATTATTCTAAATATTATAGAAATAGGAAGGATTGGAGAAAGAGTCTTCTCTCACCAGTGACATCAATCCTGAAGGTCAGTTTCTGGCCAGCAGCCTCGCAGGAGAACTCCCCAGCATCTTTCTTCTCCACCTGACGCACCACCAGGCGACGCATTTTGCCCTCCGACTCCACCTTGAACTTCTTGCTTGAGGTGATCAGTTTCCCCTCCTTGTACCATTTCACATCGGTCTTCTCCTGGGCCACCTCGCAGCTCAACGTGATGTTCTCCTTCAGCACTGCATTCACCTCCTTTTGCACTTTGTCTTTGTGTTCAAACACATCATCTGCAAGATTGGAAAGAAGGAAAAATCCAGAAAAAAGCCCATGAAAATTAAAGTTTTGCCTCCAAGATCATATGGTACTGGGTTTTCAATGGGAGACCACCTGGTATATTACAGTTTAAATAAAGCAGCTGTAAAATTAAAAAGACTAATAGAGTCAGAGTTAAGCAAATGCTTGAGGAAGCAGTGGCAGGAACAGCTTGCTTCCAGATGGCACAGTTTCTGGCTGCTGCTCATTTGGGCAGCAAGAACTGCCATGCCTGGCCTTTAGGCTTACATCAGCTTTCCTACACACACTCTGTACGGTCACTCTCTGCAGGCCAAGCAGGATGGGATCTCTTGGGGAAGCAGGGCATGTTGTGTTCGCTCGCAGAAAAGACTGGGCTGCATATTCATAGTAAACAGGACATACTCCAGGCAGGATCCTTCATTTGCCAGCATTGTCCCCATATTTGGGTCCAAGTAATTTTCAGGGAAAAAAACAATACGGGTTATGAAATGGATACATAACAACTGGAGTACCTTCAAAGATTTATATGGAGTTGTGTCCTTATGGAACAGCATCACTTCCCAGATATATTCTGCAGAACATGTGCTACTAATAGTACAAAAATCACAGTCATAAAATAATTTAGGTTAGGAGTGATCTCTGGAGGTCATCCAGTCCCACTTCCCCATTCACAGCAGATAAAATTACATTGAGTTACTCAGGGCCATGTCCCACTGAGTTCTAAATATCTCCAGTGATGGAGATCCCACAAGCTCAAGGCTCCTGTTCCAGACCTTGACCACCCTCACGCTGCAAGTTTTTCCTAATATCTTTTCAGAACCTCCCATGTTCCAACTTGTATACCTTGCCTCTTCTATCACCATGCATCTTTGAGAAGAAAGTGGAGCTGTGGACTCTATATCCTCCCATTAGATAATTGCAGCTTGCAAAAAAAGCTCCCTTGTGCCTTCTCTTCTCCAGCCTGAACAATATGACACGTGCTCCAGCCCCTTAATCAGCTTGGTTGCCTCCGCTGGAGCTGTGCCAGTAGCATCTTGGATTTCCAGATGTAATAGCTGTCAAATTCTCCAATCAGGCAGACATTGAATTAAGGACAGTAATTTGATTTTAGGCTTGGTTTTCGTAAATTCCAAGAACATAATTTTAGAAGCTAGGCATGGGAAATAGCCTTGCATATAGGGATTGTAAGATGAACTAGTCTAAAGCAAATAGAGGAATTAACAAAAATATCTCTGTAATACAAGTTTGCTAGTTCCAAATAAGTGTATGAATTATGAGAACTGATTAAGGAAAAAAGATGAAGAACTTGTTCAAGACTCAATGTGGTATCTTCACACTAAAATGTTCAGAATCTACATCTTACCCAGTGGAAAAGCAGGAAGGAAAATATCAGCAAAGCCAGCTAAAAAAATATGTAACTGCCCTTCAAAATCCTTTAAAAGGCAAAGCACAAATAAGGAATGGAAAAAAAGGACAAGTCTGTGGGAAAACTGTGTCTTTGGGGTCAGGAACTGTAGTAATGAAGCAAGATTTGCCAAAAGCCAGGCCAGATCCAAGCTCATGAAGAAAGTTGACACTTAGCGAGGGATACTCCAGCACCAGAAATATAGGTAGACAAGGGAAGAAGTGGGGCCATGATGCAAATAGTGTGGGTTTCATGTTTCAGAGTTCTTCATATCAAAAAACAAGCCAATGCTCCTAGAAAGTGTTCATTTTGGCTCTTACCCTCAGTCTAGGTAGATGTTTTGCCCTTCAATACAAAGCAATGGAGGTTACACAAGGAGGCTGAGTGAGGGACTCCTAAGCTCACACGTTATGTCCCATCCTGGGCAAATCTCTTCAGTGAGAGCTTTCAGTTGTTTGAATTTCCTTCAGGGGAACGGTACTTATTACACAAAGTCTAGTTGGTACTCCTGCTCAGTTGTATCTTTAATCAACAGCAAGGTGGGAAAAAAAGTCATCTAGGATTAAAGCACAGAGAGTCAGAAGATCCGTTTTCCAGTTCTGGTTCTACAGCATATTTCCTCGGCAGTCTTGAAGGAGAACCCAAATGGGTCCCACCATTTCTGCCTTTAAAGTGACCAGTAAATCTCTCGGTGGAAAGAGGGAGCCTATTCTTCTCTGTTCTCCTTTCTTGTATTTACCCATTTGCAAAATCTGAGTAATAGCCTTTCTTCGGCAGCAATGGGTTTGGGCAACACTCATCTATATCTTGCAGACAAAATGCCTGTCGGCCTTTCCATGGTACCCAAGTACCTCAAAGCCTGCGATGGTAGAAACACCTCAATGAGGTAGGACACTCTTCTTATCCCTGTTTACAGAGAGGATGTGAGATGCAGAGAAGGTCGGTGATAGTGAGGTCCCCGCCACGTCAACCTGCAGAGAACAGTTCTATTTCCCAAAAAAGTGAACTGCCAGTGTCCAAGCCATGGGACTTTCCCTCATTAATTTGACTGTTTCACAGAAGCCCTAAAAGCAGGCAAATCTTTGGGTTTTCATCCAAAAGTCTCATGCAACCCTCCTTTATTGCTGTCAACAGCATTCCTCGCTCAGAGACAGGCTTGGGCTAAGTTACAAGCACAAACAAATGCTGAGAGCACTTCAGTGCCTTGTTGCATCCACCAGAGGATAAAGATCTCCTGGTCCCAGATGAGAAGTTCCTTCCACAAGAAGCTAAGAAGAGCTCTTCCTTCAAACAGTGTGGTAAGTTCCTTTCTTAATTTCTGCCTTTCACAGTTTCATGTATCATCTGCTACAATTTTTCCAACAGCTCCTGCTATCAAAGGCATTCATTGTTTGAAATAAAATAATGATCTCGGTCTTACCCTGTACTATTCCTACAGCCTGCATAGAGCTATAGAAGAAAAGTCACATAACTGAGCCATGGAATAAGTATTACCATAGTTTTTCTGGCACAAAGGAGAGTTGCCAAAGACAGAGGAGAATGAGGCAGATTTGTCCCCAATTCCCTTGTAGGGTCACTCCCCAGCAATGTATACCTCCGAACGCAGACATGGCAGAGCAAGCAGAATGAAACCCAAAAAGTTTGTGTGATGGTTTTGGCTGGGGTAGAGTTAATTTTCTCCACAGTAGCTAGTATGGGGCTGTGCTTTGGATTTGTGCTGGAAACAGTGTTGATAACACAGGGATGTTTCGTTACTGCTGAGCAGTGCTTACAGACACTCAAAGTCTTTTCTGCTCCTCACCCCACCCCATCAGCGAGGAGGCTGGGGGGGCACAAGGAGTTGGGAGGGGACACAGCTGGGACAGCTGACCCCAACTGACCAAAGGGATATTCCCTACAATATCACAACTTGCTCAGCAATAAAGCTGGAGGCAAGGTTGGCCAGGGGGCCGCTGCTCAGGGACTGGCTGGGCATCAGTCGGTTGGTGGTGAGCAATTGTTGTCATTTGCATCACTTGTCTTTCTTGGGTTTTATTTCTCTCTCTTTAAAAAATTGTAATGAAAAGGAAAATAATATTTTTTATTATTATTATTAAATTATTAAAGTCTTTATCTCAACCCATGAGTTTTCTCACTTTTACCCTTCCAACTCTCTTCCCCCATCGTGCTGGGGAGGGGAGTGAGTGAGCAGCTGGGTGGTGCTTAGTTGCTGGCTGGGGTTAAACCACAACAGCTTGTACCTCAGCAACACCCTCAGCTGGCAGTCACATGAATCTCAATGCTGTAATATCATGCTTTTACTCAGGCCACATTGGGAGCAGGCCAGCCACAAACCACATCCAGTGTGGAAGATACATAACCACATTCATAGCTGGGTCCAAAATAAAGAGCTCAGAGGTGTGACTGGTGCAGCAGGTTGCGGAGATGCACACAATTATAAATAGACATGGTTAGATTCTACCATTGGGTGAATCCGTTGAAAGAAAGAAAAGGCAAATCTTTGCACGAAATCCAATTGTATTGTCCCACATCACGTCCTGGGATGTGCTTTTAATTTCATGCATCTTTAAGGTTTTCTTCTGGTCCACAATCAGAAGAGAAACACCTACACCAAATTTAGGTATTCTTCCCTCATAACCCCTTCACGCAAGAAAGAAGCAAGGAAGATGGAAAAGGAAGTACTGGGTAATATCTAGTAAAATAACTAGCAGCAAGGACAGAAATGTATGCATTGATGATTCATCAGCATATACAAACTACTGGATACCAATCTGACTCACACTCAAAATCGTATCTGTCGTGCAATTCCTCATGAAGTTCTATTGGCAAATTCTCTCAGCAAAGCCATGTCTTGCATAGATGTGGCAGAAAAACTTTGTCCCAGCAGAGATGGAAATTACAGATCTTTAGAGTGGAATACAGACTCCTAAAGAGTGGAAGGATTGTTGTATGCTTGTTTTGTTCTTACATCCTTTTTCTTAATAATGATTGCTGGTCAAAAACAGGAAAAGAATACTAACCTAAGTGGACTTCTCTCTTTCCCAAAGCATCCAAACACACGCCCTTAATACTGACCTTTAAGAATAATCACTTAAGTTCTGTTGCAGACCCATATACACCAAGGCTGGAAGTAAATCTATGTCACTAGAAAACTGTCTTTATAGCTACAGCAAAAAAAAATGTAATCAGATAATCCCTCACCTGTGACGTCAAGCTTGAAGGTCAGTTTCTGGCCAGCAGCCTCGCAGGTGTACTCCCCAGCATCTTTCTTCTCCACCTGACCCACCACCAGACGACGCAATTTGCCCTCCGACTCCACCTTGAACTTCTTGCTCGAGGTGATCACTTTCCCCTCCTTGTACCATTTCACATCGGTCTTCTCCTGGGCCACCTCGCAGCTCAGCATGGCGTTTTCTGATAGGGCAGCTTTCACCTCTTTCTGCACCTTCTCCTTGTTGATAAATGCGTCTTCTGCTTCTGTGGGTGGGAGAAGAAATTAAAAAATCATATGTAGATTCATGCTGTCCCAAGTGTCCAAACCCAAAAGAAACATCCTGCTCATGACAACTTCCACAGCTCGGTCATTTTGGAATGGTCCCACTCACAGCCAAGATGCACTCAGACAGGACATGGACCTCTCTACAGCCTGAGGACAACACGCCAGCCATTTCTCAGCAAAATGATCCAATGCCCAGGAGTTAAGGTTCTTCCCATCCCCATGGATCCACAAGAAATCGCACTTTTTGTTCCTTAATGTAATGCACAAAGAAGCACCCAATCTCATCTGCCACTGGGACCTGGAGGTAAGCCTTGCCCACTCTAGGTGCTTCTTGAGCAGACCTATTTTCCTACTTCTTCCAGACCTATTGTCGCACACATCTGGGAGCTGACCCTACCTTTATCCCTATAAATCACAACAGCGTATGTAAACTTCCTTAATTTTTCTTTAGTCTAAAACCAGAAAACAACAAGGACAGCTGAGTGTGATTCATCTCACAGATGAAGACAACTCGCTTTAGGCATCTGTGTGGCAGGGGATGGACACAAGCCCATTGCCTGATCTCCCTCACTACTCAATGAAGATCCAGGCTACACAGACCCTGCAGCCCAGAGAATGATTGATTTGCTCTGTAGTAAAGGCAAGTCATGGACCACTCTGTGATGAGAACCAACATCTCCCACCTGTGACGTCAAGCTTGAAGGTCAGTTTCTGGCCAGCAGCCTCGCAGGTGTACTCCCCAGCATCTTTCTTCTCCACCTGACCCACCACCAGGCGACGCAATTTGCCCTGCGACTCCACCTTGAACTTCTTGCTCGAGGTGATCACTTTCCCCTCCTTGTACCATTTCACATCGGTCTTCTCCTGGGCCACCTCGCAGCTCAGCGTGGTGTTTTCTGATAGGGCAGCTTTCACCTCCTTCTGCACCTTCTCCTTGTTGATAAATGCGTCTTCTGCTTCTGTGGGTGGGAGAAGAAATTTAAATAACACAGTTATGTTCATGCTGTCCCAAGTGTCCAAACCCAAAAGAAACATCCTGCTCATGACAACTTCCACAGCTCGGTCATTTTGGAATGGTCCCACTCACAGCCAAGATGCACTCAGACAGGACATGGACCTCTCTACAGCCTGAGGACAACACGCCAGCCATTTCTCAGCAAAATGATCCAATGCCCAGGAGTTAAGGTTCTTCCCATCCCCATGGATCCACAAGAAATCGCACTTTTTGTTCCTTAATGTAATGCACAAAGAAGCACCCAATCTCATCTGCCACTGGGACCTGGAGGTAAGCCTTGCCCACTCTAGGTGCTTCTTGAGCAGACCCATTTTCCTACTTCTTCCAGACCTATTTTCTCACATATTTGGGAGCTGACCCTACCTTTATCCCTATAAATCACAACAACATGTGTAAACTTTAAATTTTCTTTACTCTGACATCAGTAAACAACAAAGACAGCTGAGTGGGATTCATCTCACACATTAAGACATCTAATTAATAATCATCTGCATGACAGGGGATGCATGCAAGCTGGTTGCCTGATCAACCTCACTACTTAATGAACACAGACCCTGGAGCCCAGAGAATGATTGATTTTGCTCTGTAGTAAAGGGAAGTCATGGACCACTCTGTGATGAGAACCAACATCACCCACCTGTGACGTCAAGCTTGAAGGTCAGTTTCTGGCCAGCAGCCTCGCAGGTGTACTCCCCAGCATCTTTCTTCTCCACCTGACCCACCACCAGGCGACGCAATTTGCCCTCTGACTCCACCCTGAACTTCTTGCTCGAGGTGATCAGTTTCCCCTCCTTGTACCATTTCACATCGGTCTTCTCCTGGGCCACCTCGCAGCTCAGCGTGGTGTTTTCTGATAGGGCAGCTTTCACCTCCTTCTTGACCTTGTCCTTGTTGATAAATGCGTCTTCTGCTTCTGTGGGGTGAGAGAATTTAAATATCACAGGTGTTTTCATGCTGTCCAAAATGTTCACAACCAAATGCAAAATCCTGCTTACAAGACCTTCCCACAGCTCGGTCATTTTGGAATGNCAAATGCATCTTCTGCCTCTGAAATAGGGAAATATTAGGAAGAAAATATGTAAGATGTAAATAGTTTATGATAAGAAGATATTACATGTATTTTGTGTAGGTGTTCTACAGGATCATTTCTTGTAACATTGCTTTGCAGTTCTTTTTGTCACATAGAACAATGCACCCTCAAAACATAGTTCATCCAATTATCATACCTCTCGGACTAGTCTTCACAAACAGCTTGACTGCCTCATTTTTAAATTTCTTATAATGAAGACAAAGTTAACTTTACCCCTTTGTGTCTTTATATCTCTACACCCCACATTTGGAACTAGCCAAATACAGCACAATTGTGAGTTGTCACCTTCACTACCACCTTATTTACAAGAATTTATCAGCATCTTGGTATTTTAGATTAAGACTGAATGTTGTTCAGAAAATATCTTGTAACTCAATCCCAAAGAAATTACAAAGATACAGTTCTTAATATGGAAAAGTATTTGGCCGGGATTATTCATAAAACTGACGTATAAACTTTGAAGTATACTTTTCTTTCCTCGGAAATCTCTACTTTTTCAGAAAACTGGGTATAAGGAATCTTCTCTTATTACTTAACACAAGCAACAAGAATTAAGTGTTTAAAATCAGTTTCTTCCACAGTACCACTTAGAACATCCATCTCAACAAGTGGAGTTGGTATCAAAAAGGTAGTGTGCAATTAATAGTTAGTTAGGTATATGCATTGAAAAGAGTCAATTCGAGTCACCTTGCTAAGTAGAACTGACTGATAAATTGCATCTTTTACCTATTACTTTAATGATTGTTTTCCCTGGTTCTCCTTTTACCAATAACTGCTATTGTCAGAGTTAGCTTTTATATTAGTGTATGTTTGAGATGTGGGAGGAGAAATAGACCCTAAATAAATGGGCTGCCACATTTTTTTCCACTGATTTACCCTAAGAAATAACAGCACAAAAAGTGTAAAATATTTCTGGTACGCCTACATGATGGACATCACATAGCAACAACCATCCAACATTTAGCATAGGCTTGTGCCTCTTTGGGTCCCAGGCACGTACTTGAGCGTTGAAGTCCACGATTTCACTGCTACAGAAGCACAAGCTCCAAAGAGAAATGCTGGACTAGCAAGTGTATGGGGTTGCCATTGCCCTTCAGTTGCAGTGCAGGCATGGAAGATAATTCATCCACCTAGCTTCAGGCACCCGCGTTACCTGGTTAAGGTGACCTAGGAGGGTCTTGGTTCTCCCTGGCAGACATGGTGAACCCCTTCTGTAACCTGCACTACAGCCTTCCTCCCCCCAGTCTCTCTCTGTAGCCTCCTAGTGCCATCCTTTACTCCTCATTGATGACTTTCTCCTCTGCGTATCACCTCTGCCATGTCTGTAACGGAGTGGCAGCACCTGCCTGGGAGGGTAAGGAGTACGGGTACGTCCAGGTCAAGTTCCTACACTGCTGACCGTGCCACTACATGCAATCCTGGGAGCCACATCATAGGCTTGCCATCAATATTACACAGTCCGTGGAAAGAGAGAGGTCCTGCAAGGAGCAAACCAAAGCAGGAACCCAGGTTATACGCTTTAAATTTGAGCTCTTCTGTTTATACGGGCTGTAGGAGAGGTGGAAGGAGGTGTCATTGTCATTAAGGTGTCATTAACATGGCAGTGAACATGGCCTATGCTGGGTGATGCAAAACTCAAAGGCACACGTCAGCCTGCTGCA
Source organism: Pelecanoides urinatrix (assembly GCA_013400755.1). NCBI lineage: Eukaryota > Metazoa > Chordata > Aves > Procellariiformes > Procellariidae > Pelecanoides > Pelecanoides urinatrix. The sequence continues at coordinate 465,826 of VZTQ01009168.1, forward strand.
GATTAAGCCACATTTTGATATCTAAATGAGCTCGAGCACACACCATGGTTTGCATTCAAAACTGGTTGCAAAAATATAAGTATTTCAACTTCCGTCTACAACTTCGACTGTAAATATGCAGGCTGCACTAAACAAATGAGTTACAAACCAGTCTGTGTTAACGGGTGCTGTACTTAAAATTTCAAGTTAGCAGGGCAGGAATATTCCAGATGGGTTATTCACTTGTCCTCTGCATTCTTCCCCTTTAATATAAACCATTTTTATAGTGATAGGAAATGTGACTAAAACTTTCAATCAGCTTACGAAGCAATTTCAACTAGCCAGTAATTTGCCTTAGAAACTTATTTTCAAGTTAAACAAGTATTAAGTGCAGATGACATTTCCAACCTCAGCTGAACCTGATTAGTGAAGTTCCACTGAAACTGAGGAAAACCATTTTCAGGACATGGAGCTTTTGCCAACTTCAAATAAGGATTTCACTGCATACCATGAATCTTGAAATAATGAGATTTCAGAATCAGCTTTTTTGGCTACACGTCTAGCCCAGACCCAAGGTGTGCAGCACCTGCTTCTTTTTATATTAAGCCAAAAGCTATAGCTGCATCCCAATACTCAACAGTGAGCATCTAACCTTCAAGCTGTCCTTAAACAGGAATGGTTTTGTGCTACCTGTGGAGCCCTGGAGTCCAGGAACCCTGAAAAGCTTTGAGTGCAATGGTAACAGGATAAATTAAGACCCAGAAAGCCACTGCACTTTGGGATAATCTAGTAAGATGAGGATTTCTGCAGCAAAAGAGCCAACCACTCAGAGTACTCATAATCCCTCCTGACTTTCACACTAGATCATTTTCCAGTGAGTGTTGGACTTGCATGTCATGTTACAGTCATACACATCAGAAATACAGCAACGGTAGCTAGGCAAGCACTCTCCGCTTACGACAGAGGGGGAAAGGTGTTACATTACCCTGTGCAGCCGTGAAGTCATCCGGTTTGAAAGAGAACTGAAAACCCTTGGTTTCTGAGGCAGACAGCTAAGAATAGCCCTCAGCTAGAGAAATTCAAGTGTAAAAGCACTAAATTTCTGTGTTTTCTGACCACGCCTCTGCAGTAATGTATGAGCTGGTTTCAGCAGCTGAGCATGAACTTGGTTTATACCAATGGTCTTTCTATCAATGTCCATCTTGCATTTTCTCTGAAAGATATCTCTCAAATCTAGCCTTACTGTAATCCATCCTTCACTGAAGCTGCCAGTTCCCCGAGCCAAATGCATGAGCTACACCATTTATGAAAAAGAGCCAAAGTGCCCCAACTCACACCCCGTGTATCCCACGCAGAGTGGGCACACACAACAGCTGATGGCTTGCAAGATATGCTACGGGGAGCAGCAAAGCTTTATGCTATAGCAGCAGTTGCACATTGCACATAGAAGATGGAGGGAGCAGGATGCCCCAAGACAGCGGGAGAGCAGCAGAGGCTTCAACCTTTACAAGGGAACAGCACTCGAGCTATGCCCTGCAAGGACTTCATGTCTCCAGCGTGGCTGCAGGCAGGAAAGTCAATAGACTCCCAACGCAGTTGCTCTTCTACATAGCTGATAAAATGCCAGACCTCTACCAGCATTACGGTCCCAGTGTGTTTGATGCCGTAAGAAAGCAAAGGAGAAAATAGATTCCCTCTTTGGATCAGCTCAGAATATGAGCCAAGAACTGTAACGCTGACAGAGAGGCATTTGGCTGCAAAGACAGTGGAGTGTTATGAATATGAAAAAAACAAAACCAAATCCTTTCTTATCATCCAATTCAGAAATGATCACTTAGAATGTAGCTGACATGTCTGTGGCTGCCTGGAGCCTGAGATAAAATTTACTGGACCTCTTGCAAAATATACTGAGACCAAAGAAATCTCTAGTGTAGTTGGAGTGAAAGAACAGCCTCAGTATTAAATCCTCAGACTCCAAATCATGTTGTTAAGGAGAAAAATGCAAATACAAATAAACTTCCTGGACTCATGGCTGGTCATTAGAAATGTAGAAATTGCAAAAGAACAGTGATCACCTTTGGATTCAGCAGATCAGATATGTGTAGTGCAGCTGATACAAAATTTTTAGGACAATACACTACCATCAACTCCCCAATAATCTCAATGCAGCCACATAAAGTAGGAATCTTGTAAATAGAATCATAGAATCATTAAGATTGGAAAAGACCTCTAAGGTCATCAAGTCCAACTGTCAACCCAACCCCCCCATGCCCACTAAACCATGTCCCTAAGCACCTCATCTACACGTCTTTTAAATCCCTCCAGGGATGGGGACTCCACCACTGCCCTGGGCAGCCTGTGCCAAGGCCTGACCACTCTTGCAGGAAAGAAATTTCTCCTCATGTCCAACCTAAACCTCCCCTGGCACAACTTGAGGCCGTTTCCTCTCGTCCTATCGCTGTTACTTGGGAGAAGAGACCGACCCCCCCTCGCTCCAACCTCCCTTCAGGCAGTTGCAGAGCGCGATGAGGTCTCCCCTCAGCCTCCTCTTCTCCAGGCTGAACACCCCCAGTTCCCTCAGCCGCTCCCCATCAGACTTGTGCTCCAGGCCCTTCCCCAGCTCCGTTGCCCTTCTCTGGACACGCTCCAGCCCCTCCATGTCCTTCTTGTCGTGAGGGGCCCAAAACTGAACCCAGGATTCGAGGTGCGGCCTCCCCAGTGCCCAGTGCAGGGGCACGATCCCCTCCCTGCTCCTGCTGGCCACACCAGTGCTGATACAGGCCAGGATGCCGTTGGCCTTCTTGGCCACCTGGGCACGCTGCCAGCTCATGTTCAGCCGCTGTCAACCAGCACCCCCAGTTCCTTCTCCTCTGGGCACTTTCCAGCCACTCTTCCCCAAGCCTGGAGCGTTGCCTGGGGTTGTTGTGGCCCAAGGGCAGGACCCGCACTTGGCCTTGTTGAACCTCATGTTACGTTAAATATCGCTTTGTGGACAAGTATTTGCACCACTTCTCATAGCTTTACAAATCACAGTTGGGTTTCCAATGACAGATGAAAGAAGTGGGAGGGGAAGAGCTGGATGAAAGGTTGTTGATTACAAATCATAATTGAAGTTACACATATCTGTATCCATATCTGTTCATCATCCACCAAAGGTGCATGGTGCATGGAGTTATGAGGCTGTGCTCACATGTGTGTTTGCACAGCCAGACTATGCAAATTAAATAATTGAAGTAATTCTCTGTTTTGGGAGAGAGGACATTGTGTAGAGAAAAGATGAAACAAAGAGGGAAGGAAACAGTGACTTTCATGGATGAATAGCAATAATGAGAAGAGGAATACCAATACTGGTGATCAAATTGGAAGAGGTCTTTCAGCACAGTGGTTGCTAACGAAAACTCTTGATTCACCATCTGAGCCTAAGGAGATGTACAGGGAGTTGAGGAGCTGATATCAGGATACCTACACGTAACCAGTAGATCTGCCCAGTCCTACACAACCTCACTGAAATGGTGGCTGAAACCAACATCAGAAAGTACTTTAACAGCATTTCTAATATTATGACAGAGAAAAAAAAGGAGAAAACACCCAGACACAAAGATAAGGCAATGAAATATATCTCCCACCTGTGACGACAATCTTGAAGGTCAGTTTCTGGCCAGCAGCCTCGCAGGTGTACTCCCCAGCATCTTCCTTCTCCACCTGACCCACCACCAGGCGACGCAATTTGCCCTCCGACTCCACCTTGAACTTCTTGCTCGAGGTGATCAGTTTCCCCTCCTTGTACCATTTCACATCGGTCTTCTCCTGGGCCACCTCACAGCTCAGCGTGGCGTTTTCTGATAGGGCAGCTCTCACCTCCTTCTTGACCTTGTCCTTGTTTGTAAACACAACTTCTGGCTCTGGAGAGAGAGAGATACGTTAGTCAGCCCACCTGCAAGAGGGTCAGCAGGCAGGGAGTGACTTGGAAAGCTGACAATTTGCATCCATTCTACCACTCTGCAGCCCCAGCAGGGCAACGCATCTGGAATGAGCCTCCATGGCACCTTCCTTCCCTTGTTGCCATTTACCTGATGCCTTAGAGACCTTAACATATATCAAGCCTTACTGTCATAATTCTCCCTTCAGGCTGAAACAAGCCCTTCCAAGAGAAAGAAAGAGTGCAGATATTGGGCAGACACCCTACCACTCTCCACCATGACCCTGCTCTGAAATGCACTGACAGTCAGCAGTGTTGCGGAGTTGTTCTGGTTGTACCAATGTGTTGGGAAGGAGAGGTGCAATCAATACTTCTCCTTTTCACAGCCTGTTCCTACAGAGGGGGGTAGCTCCCAAAGGTTTACAAGGATGGAGGTCCTTGTCTTAAGGATTTTATAATGTTTTACATAGCAGATACATAGTAATTATAATATTCATTCTTCTAAATATTCCAGAAATAGGAAAGCTGGGCCAAAGAATCTTCTCCCACCTGTGACGTCAAGCTTGAAGGTCAGTTTCTGGCCAGCAGCCTCACAGGTGTACTCCCCAGCATCTTTCTTCTCCACCTGACCCACCACCAGGCGACGCAATTTGCCCTCCGACTCCACCTTGAACTTCTTGCTTGAGGTGATCACTTTCCCCTCCTTGTACCATTTCACATCGGTCTTCTCCTGGGCCACCTCGCAGCTCAGCATGGCATTTTCTGATAGGGCAGCCTTCACTTCCTTTTGTACCTTGTCCTTGTTTGTAAACACATCTTCTCTCTCTGTAAAAAAGCCACAATAGTCACACACAGCTTTTTGCAATTGTCTTCTCTAGTGCTTAATCAAGTTCCCCCTATTTCACTATACTTGCCCCTGACAGTATCATGAAGGTCCATTAAGACAAGAAAGCACCTTCATCTCTATTTTGCTGATAGGAGGTGAGTAAGGGTATGGGAATTCTGGGATAAAGTTAAAAAAAAAACAGAATTTGAGCACAGATTTAAACCTGGGACTTAGAGCATCAACATGCACTGCCTGAACCTTCCTCCCTCTTCTCTCTTTTCCTCTTCCTGTCTCTCCAAACTTCCAGCGAATCCGAAGGGAACAGTCCTCGTATCTTCATATCCAGGAATCATTGCTCTTTTTCTGCCTATTTGGGCCACTCAAATTCAGTCATTCTCCATCCAATCAGAGCTCTTCAAACACCTCCCCCTTCCCTTTTATCTACCCCTGCACCTCTGTTATGGCCTCGCACTGTGATTCTGTAGTTTTTCTGCAGACACACCAGCTAATTGTGAGAGGTGCAGAAGTTATCATCCTTGCCCATAATTTTTTTGTGGTTACAACTAGTCATGCAAAAGCTTGTGTATAAAATGTTGATATGATGGTTGGCTGAAAATCAAGTTCCACGGCTGAAATATTTCACCCCAGAGAGGTTGTGGGATGATCCTCTGAATGTAAGATACTACCCAAAATGGCATATTCCTTTGTCTTTGGCATTTCTCGCATTTTCTCACCTCTGACTTTAACTTGGAATGTTGTTCTGTCATCCTTCGTTTCACAGGTATAGCTCCCTTGGTCTTGCTGTGTCACCTTCTTGATGAAGAGCTTGCGGTGTGTCCCCTGGGAGATGATTGTTGTCCTCTGGTCCTGCTTCACCTCAGTGTGATCCTTCTTCCATACCACGGCTCCGCTCGCAGCTGACACCTCACACACCAGCTCAAGGTTTTCAGAAGGAGCGACTGATATTTCTGGAGGTGTTTTGGGCTTGTTGACAAAATTAACAGCTTCATCTGAAAAGAAAAAGAGAAAGCAGCTTATGCCTTGATTCAGGCTTATCAGCACAATGTTAAGATACAGTAATGACTGATCGTTGTTTCATTGCTAGTCACACAGAGCGTTATCTCTACCGGGGAACTCATTGTCCAAGTTTTAAACCATCCAGAGAGTCAGTACATAATGATCTCAGGGATCTGGGTATTGATGAATCCTTTATACTATATCAGCCTATTAAGTCCACACTGTGACATTAATACTAGCCTTATTAAGTTCTAGATAGACGTGGATCTATGCCTACCTGGATTCATAACCAAAATCCACCCAACTGATATGCATCCATTTCCTGTCCCCCTTTCAGAAGTCAAGCGTGAAAGCTCTTACAGAGCACAGCCGCGGAGTTTTCTATCACCAGAGTTGTACGTGCACAGAGCCATGAGCAGAACCTGGCCCAACATCATGAGACCGGAAAGCCTGACATGTGCTTTAATTCACAGCTCCTGTCTCATCACACACATGAATGTTGATGCTTGGCTTTCTGTCAGATGGTGCAAACTCCTCTGATCTTCAGATAATTGCTCTCATTTACAGTGCAATCACATTCATCTCTCCTACATCCTTCTGGATCTTTTAAATCAAGCTGAGATGCCTTCAAGTTGCTGACACTTCAATCACCACTACTTGTTTCTGATTTCAAGCAAGCTCTAGGGAATATGTATTGATGCCTGAGTCCACAACAGCTTTGAAAAGATCTAAGAAGTCTCAGAAAATCTTGTTAGAAGTGATGAGGATCTTTTACATGTTTCTGAACCCATTCCTACAACCCCAAGTTCACAATATCAGTCCCACTGGACTAATTCTTCCCCAGACCAGATCAGGGTACATATGGGATAATCTCATTGATAAGATATTCTCCAACTTCAAGAGGACTAAGTTAATATATGAACTAATAGTGTCACATCTTTCTGCTGAAACGGATCTTCACAGTAGAGAACTCACAACTGCTCACAAATCAAATAGCTCAAGCGGCAGAGGTTCCTCAACTCAAACTCCGCTGCCTGCACAGACCAGTGGCCACATGTCTGGGCTGTGCATGCACATACACACACAGAGCGTGTGTCATGTATGCACCAACAATACAGCATTTTTACGGACTCAGGTTTTTTGCAAATGTATTTGTAAAGGTAAAGGCGAAGGCAACTAAGTAAACGGAGACAGGCACCTTGCACGTAAAATGTGAGCAAACCTATCCAACACACCCTGTCCCTAAGCTAATGAGCAATATTTGATGAGCACGTCAAGTATTTCATACTCTTCATTCCATCAAGCCAGCCTTTCCCTGAAGATCAAGCTGATGGCTGTCAGTTATAACCAACCTTAGCTTAGTATTGCATTCCTTTTAGCTGCAACTGTTGCTTTCAGTCACTGAGTATCCCAAGGACAATTGCTTTGCTGCAGCCATGGCAGGCATGTCTGTGGCATCAGACAACAAATATTTCATTAAAAATTGTAATCATTAGGAATAATCTATTTTTAAAAAAATAGATGACCAAGGAAGGATAGTCCCTCCGGAGTCATAGAATCAGAATAGAATAGAATCATTAAGGTTGGAAAAGACCTCTAAGATCATCGAGTCCAACCATCAACCCAACCCCCCCATGCCCACTAAACCATGTCCCCAAGCGCCTCATCTACACGTCTTTTAAATACCTCCAGGGATGGGGACTCCACCACTGCCCTGGGCAGCCTGTGCCAAGGCCTGACCACGCTTTCAGGAAAGAAATTTCTCCTGATGTCCAATCTAAACCTCCCCTGGTGCAACTTGAGGTGATTTCCTCTNACTCGGTCCCCTCATCCAGATCGTTGATAAAGATATTGAACAGGACCCAAAACTGAGCCCTGGGGAACACCGCTCGTGACTGGCCGCCAACTGGATTTAGCTCCATTGACCACAACTCTCTGGGCTCGGCCGTCCAGCCAGTTTCTTAACCAACAAAGAACAGACCTGCAGTTCAAGATTAGTGGGGTAACTCATTACCACAAAGACAGATTACTTCCCTGCCCTAAGACTATCCCCTGACTGTGCAGTGCTTCTTAGCACTCTGGAAACTTTTTATGGTGACATGTGAAACAAGGTGGAAGTTGCCCTAGCTAAGGCTTTGTTAACAGGCTGTAACTCAATCCTTGTTCATCAAAAAGCTCACGGAGGTACACAGTTACTTAGCAGATATCAGTTTTCTTTGTCTGAACCATGTGATGTTTTGTCATAGGAGTTACAGGTGAGATTCACCTAAGCCACACATGGCCATCAAAAAGTTAGGTACCCAGTCTCAGGTGATCATGCAGGCTTCCTTTGTACTTGATGTTCAGACAAAGGCAGCTCCAGAAAACTTTTTAAATCCATCTTAGATAGCTCTCACCAGACAATATAAATCAGATGGTATAAATTGCCTTTTGGGGGTACCTTTCACTCTGCATCAATCAGTTCAGGTAGAGCCTGGTTGGCTCTTTTAGACCAATTTTTCAATGGGTAAAGTCAGGGACACTTAAAGTGAAATTGCATAATGTTGGATTCTCAACCAAAGAGAACTGAAGGCAGGATGCAGAGAGAATACCTGAGCAAACACCAGTTGTAAACTGGAAGCAATCCCTCTAGCTCAATAAACCCTGTAGCAATCCCTCAAGACCAGCGCTGTGTTGGATTAATCAGCTCTGATGAGTTTTTAGATAGCTGATGGACAGCATCATAGCAACATGGATTCACTGTTAGAGGTGACAAGCACTCAGTTGTTACTTTTCTTAAACTGCATTGCAGGTAGACACACCACGAGAAGCTTCCAGTAGAGTTTCAATTTGTAACTTCAGACTGGGTTAAAAATTAGGCTCCAGACATAAGTCAGAAAACCACTTTCACCCTAGGCATTCCCGCCAGGCTATGCAAATTGAGCCAGTTGAATTTCACAGATAAATTCTTGTGTCATTTTATACTCTGGCTCCATCCTGGACTGGAATGCATCAGTGACAGCCACGTGCTTTAGCACGTGCTTTATGCTGACAGGCATGTGCCATGACCTAATGGCTTCACTTACAGTACTGCAGGGAGAGATCTCAAAGATCACAGTGTCCTTTGGGAATAGCAGGAGACGCTTAACTCTCAAAATCAGGAGTTAAACTTGACAAAGTTTAGTACTGTGCAATCTTGGCCCAAAAAACCGGCCATCTACAAGGTAAGACAAGTATAGTGAACCAAGTCCTGAGTTTCTAACACAGACTCTGATCCCATACTTGCATCACGAACTTACCTGAGACTTTTAAATCAAAAATAAGAGTGTCATCTCCAATTTTGCAGGTGTACGTTCCTTCATCTTCTTTCGTCACAGCCGAAGCCACAAGCTTATGCAGTTTTCCTTTATCTTCCATGGTGAATTTCTTGCTGGCCATGATTTCTTTGCCATCTTTGTACCACTTAACCATGATGTTGGCCTCAGAGGTCTCAGAAACAAATTCAGCCTCTTTTCCAGACACAGCCCTGACAACTCCTCCAGTTTTCTCTTTGTTTATGAAGTTTGCAAGGGCTGAAACAAAATATAGACACACAGCATTGGTAAAAAATTGTGTTGACATCAGTAAATGTATACAACACATTAGGTATGAATTTATCATAAGACCAAATATGCATGTTTGATTATGGATCTAATTACTAGATTCTAATGCAGAAGCAGCCAAAATCCAGCCCTTATAAACCATGTACCTGATTATCATATGACCAAAAACCATAGCACATACAACAGGAGGCTGAGCCAAGGGGAGAAGCCCTAGGCAATAGGGCTTTAAGAAAATATCTGGGAGAGGTGAGGAAAGATTATGACACAAGCAAACATGAGGGAAAGCAATGAAGGTTATTCAATCATTGTATTGTAACCACCTGGCAAATAAATTGACTCTAAAAGAGGTTACAATGTAATCTAGATAAATTAAATTATATTAAATTAAAAATCTATGTAGATATCACATAGGACTGAAATGAAAAGGAACTTCTTCCTGGAAATTAACTGAAGCATAGAGGGTAAATAATAAATCTGGCACATAGTGGAATTAAAATAGTGGAATATTAACAATATTAACATATTATAATAACACATAGCGGAATAATTGAGTCACCAATAGCCTCAAAGAAAAGATTCAAAAACCCACCAATATCTTAGCTAAAAATATGAGCCTAAAATCACAGTCTATTTACTCTAGATAATGGAATTAATTTTCAAACATCTTCTTAACATATTATTTTAAAACAAGACACACAACCAAATCACTTTATTGGGACTGTGAAGTCAAAGCTACTAAAATCAAAGCCTTGATTATGTATGCATTTTTTCCTTAATTTCAAAAACACGCATGCACAATACAAATTAACAACTCTCTGCAGAATGCCTGGCAAAAGCAGTTATTAGCTTTCACTGCTGATACTGTAACAAGCAGTTACAGTCCATGGTCTGGACCAGCTAAGCCTGACTCTCTCAGACTTTTGCTCCAAAGGTGTTATCAGTGCTACGTCCTGGTGCAACGCATGGGGGTTCTCCTTTAGCTCAAAGACTACAGGATGGATTTTGCATTTAGTTTCCTTGCTTTTAAGTACATTAGATTTCTCCAAGTCTGTGGTAATGCTTTTAGTTACGGGCAAATATTTGGTAGGGAACCAATATTCACCAGTTTGTACAGCAGCAGAGCCTGGAGATCTAAAAATGAAGAGTGAATTGACTTGCCAAGCAGTGCACAGGTAAGAAAGAAAAAGAAAATCCCAGTCCCAAATCTCCCTCAGTCGAAGGCTAAGAAATACCCAGTGAGCAAATAAACAGGGAAAGGCAAGGGAAAGATGTGATGGTGCAGCCAAGGGCCTCTCCAGTTCTGGTCCTCAAGAGACTCCGTTCAATCACCAGCTTCTGCATGTGACCTCTCCAGGTCCCTACCAGCCCTGTTTTCTAGGGTTTACTAAGTCTGCTTATCAGAAGCAATATCTCTGGGTAAAGAAGTCACACCAGAAGCATTTAAACCAGGGAAAACCTTTCTTATTGTTTTATCTTGGGGCCTGTTTCCACTTGTTTCTCTAATGACTTATAATGGTGGAGCTTTCCCTTCAGTAGGACAGCACCACGGTCCTTCTCCTCTACCCAACCGCCTACACCCATGAAGCCTGCAGGGGCCAAACACTGCTGAAACCTCTACTTCTCCTCCAGCATTACTGAAACTCAGCCCACATGTTAAAAGGTTTGGGAGGAAGAAGGTGGAGATGGGTTCATTCACACACTTTCTCCTTCCCTAGAAAACCAGAGTGAAAAATACAACCCCGGCAGTCTGAAGAAGACTTCTCAGATGTCCCTTTTCAACGCAGGAGGTCATGGGCCAGAGGATGCCTGGCACGTAAAGTCTCATGGCAGCGGAGGGACTGCCGTGATAAATGGCAAGTGCATTTTCTAGCGGGGCTCTTTTGGGCAGGAGGCCTGGCGAGTGACACACCTCTGGCCATGGCTCAGCACGGTGGCGTCTCGGTAGCCACGTGATGCCCATGTGCCAGACACAGCTGACCTGCACATCAAATGATTCACCAGCCAGCTGCCTCTGATTTACGGGAGGAACAGACAAAAGGTGGCGATGCTGAAAGAGGAGATATATCAAAGCTGATTCTCCAGGAATCAAGCTACAAGCAGCAGATGTTTAAGTTACAGCTTGTCAACACAGTTTTTAAAAAATAATAGCATTGATTACTCATTTGATAGTCACATTACAGTGAAAAGCACAAGGAAACATCCATCAGCTAATTCAATTAAATCTACCAGTGTGAAAAATGATGAGACAGAGAGAGAGAGAGAAAGAAAGGAAAACCAAAATTAAGAACAGCTGCCAAGTGTAGACAGCAAATTCCTCCCTCCATAAATGTAGTCACAGTTTTTAATTAATTTTTCAGCTCTCTTCGTGCCTCTTTTGAGAATAACCAAGCGATTGTCAAATGCAAAACACACACATTACTCTGGGGCTTTGTTGTTTCTGCAGAGACTGAGGAGGGCAAGAAGCCAGCAGCATGAGATGATGAAGCACCTCATATGTACTCAGTGTAGAAAGAGTGTGATCATTGCTGGGAAGAGGGTGAGGGGTGAGTTACAGGACAGAACACAGAAATCAAATGGCTTGAAGTTCACAAAGCGGGCTTGCAAGTTCACAAAGCGGGCTTGCAAGTTCACAAAGCGGGCTTGCAAGTTCACAAAGCAAAATAGCTATGGAGCTCACCCCAGACAAGGTCTGACAACAGGCTAGACTGTGTTGGAGTCAGGTTTTATACTCTTAACCTCGGTAGACATCTAGATGATACCCATGAGGAATGATCTGGGGATATACTGGGGCTTTACAGCCAAACCCTGGTCCCATTCAAGGCAGAGGAACCTCTCCTAGGAACTAGTTCATAAAAGCTTGCACAGATGGGAAGGCTTGTAAGACGGAGGCTTAATGCTGTTGGTTTCAGGGGAAAGGTTCAAGACTCCGTGTCTTGCTCTGGGAGTGGATGTGCCCACCAGCTAGGTAGCATGCAATCAGGAGGGAAGGGACTGCCTTGAAAACAAGAACAGGCGTACAACAGGGCAGCTATAAAACAGTGCTGGTTCAAATCTAACAAATGGCAATATTAAAAGAAAATGACATTTTGCTGTTTGTTCTGTACAGTCGTCCATCTGAATACCTTGCAAATAGAAATGGGTCAAGCCATCCAATGTGCCCTGGAAAGGTCTGTTCTCATTCACTGGGGTATTGAGAGAAAACAAACAACAAGAAAATCCCACGATGCCAAGATGATCTTGGTCCATCAGAACTTTAATCAAAGCTGAACTAGCTCCTCAGTGACTTGTCCGATATCACATAGCAAGTATAGGGCAGACGTGGGATCACGTGCCTCATGTCCTGCCCCTCTGGCTGAATTTCTTCACCACAAGAGCATCTTTTCCCTACCCACCATTCAATCTCATGAAATAAGAAGACGTCAATTTAAGTGAAAGCACAGCTCTTACCACTGAGACTGTGTGAGATCCCAAGTTTACTGCCAAGTTCTCCTACTCTGGGACTACAGACACTGTCAATGCTAGATGTTGATGGGGAGTTACCACAACTCCCTGCACTGCCTCTGGAGCACTCCCTTTCTGTCCCTTGATGACTCCATTGGCTTAGGGCAGGAGCAGGCCATTAAGACAAAGCAGCCCAGGCGGTCACATACCTTTCACCGAAAGCTGATAGAGCATTTTATCCCCTTCACAAACGCACTCATAAACTCCAGCATCCTCTGCTGCAGTGTTGCGAATTTTCAGGATACGCATCTTCCCCACAGTCTGAAGTTCATATTTTTCACTGGCCTTGAGCTCTTTCCCATCCTTCATCCACTTCACAGTAGCCTCTGTGTCCGAAAGCTCGGCCTGAAGTTTGGCTTCCTCCCGCAGCCGAGCAGAGACCTTTTCTATATCTCTGCTCCTGTTGGTAAATCTCACTGCAGCACCTGTCAGCAGCAAAGGTCTTGTTATTTCACACTAACGTGTCCCTGATATGTGTCTGCCGTAGACCATGAGATCTTTCAAAGAGTATTAGGTCCTGTTTCTGCCCTCATGCTCATGTCAATACTAAGCAATTTTTTCCAGACCAGGAGACCCAACCTGGTTTTATTGTCAGAGTCACTGAGAAAAAAAAAAATGCAGAACTTTCTACTGATTAATAATATTCTAAACATGCTTCTGCAGAGATTGTCACCCAAAGTCAAACACATCCTTCCAGAATGAATGTCTATTCATTACCTTTTGCCATGCAATGTGGGTAGATACAGATCTTATCGTCATTTCATAGAGGAAAGCTGGAGCACCCAATGCTAAATCGAGTTACATGATACTAACTTATACATCACACACATCTGTAAATACAAAGTGGTTTTCTTTGGCTTAATATAAAATGATAATGTGATGCGGTACTTGTGATACAGAAGAGCCCCACAGAAGTGATTCACCTACTGGTGTCCAGCACCTTTGGAGCCCTGGCTGGTTTGGTTTCTCACCCTGCCACCCCATGTAGATATCTCAGACACCCTAGGCCATCTCAGGTGGCACTTAGCAGGTATGTTTAGACAAATCAGTCAATCAAGTTCTGAAGTTTAGCTCAGGGGATACCTCTTTTTAACCCCCAGGTGTCTGAGCCAGCCTCCAAGCTCCTCTCATAGCCAGTGGAAATATTGTCAGTACAGCCCGTGGGAGCTGTTGGGGTCACCCAAAGGCACACACCTGCATGTGGACAGGATAAACAGCTCTCTGGGCTGTGCTCACTGCATGGTTGAAAAGAAAAAAACTCCAAGAAAAATAATTTTGTTAGTAATTAATGCTCCTTTACTTTTGAAAAGCTCCACTACAGTCAGAAAGACTAGCCAAACGTGGAGCCGAAATTACTGGTCTAAGGTGACTCAGTGGTAGATGTGGTGACAGAATCCACTCACTGGTGGTTGTGAACTACAGAAATTCATGAGCTGATGTTAAGCAGTCTAGTTCAGATAGCAAGCAGCTGGCTAGATCCACAGATTCACTCTGAACTCTGTGCTATCATGGTTAGGTCATTACCAGGACCCACATTAATTCATACGATGCAATTTCAGGTACTTCCTACAGTCCAGGCATCAGTGAAAGCCTCCAGACCCAATTCTAATCATCAGGTCACGGCAACCACCCTTTGACTGGAAGAAGAAAGGACAGTGATCAAAGTAAATACCTTTCACTCTCAACTTGGTGCTGGTGTCAACATTATTGGCAACAAATTTCACTTCTGCTCCATCATCGTTCTTGGTGATGTTCTTTATGATCAGGGTGTGAGTAGTTTGGGTTCTCTTAATGATGTAGGTCTCACTTTCCTGTAAGACTTTACCATTAAGATACCAAGTGCCGGAACATGTCGTCGTGAGGTCAACAGTAAAGAGGGCATCCCCTCCAGGTACAGCTTCAACAGTTGTCAGGGGGGTTTTCACAGCCAGGACTGGTTCTGAGGAAGAAGAACAACACATATCTCTGAGACCAAAGGATACAAGAATGCCACGCTGGAGAATAGTCCTTCCTAAGAATGAAGCTCTTAGAGTAAACAAGACATGAGAATAAAATCCTGCAGCCTTATACAATTTGCGTGCACTGAAGGCAATGCATGGTTGGTGAACAGGATTTGATTTCTACAGCTGCAGGTGACTGACTTCGGGCATTAGGGTAAGTCCTCTTTCTGCAGGGAAAGAACAACAGGCATATTTTACTTACTTTTTCTCTGAGATGTTTAAAGGCATAACAAGCCTGAACCACCAATGAATCAAAGGAAGAAGCAATCCCATTGCTCACAGTGAGTCTATTGGCACCTTAGAAATAAAGTAAGTCCCCCATATTTCTCCTAGTAACTCTAAGATTAAAGAGAGACTGACTGGAACCTGGTTTTCATGACAGTATGATCACCCATAAATATTCTCCAGGTGCAAGTTTGATATCTTGTTTATATACTGAACATTATGTAATAAGCCCACTTCAATTTTTCCTTTCATACCAGGTCTAGAAGAAGCACTTAGAGGCTTAAGGTCCACTGCAGAGAGCTCTGCCTCTCACACAGCCTGGTGTGAGATGTTGGAATATAAGCATACTCAAAACTCTTATCACAGAAACCCAACCACCATCAGGTTGGCAACGGTCCATGGTTGAAATGAGAAAGATTTTGCTGTGCTATTGCTCTATCCTCCTCAAAGTCACGAGATACGTCTTTAGAGCAGCCACATGGCAGATCAGCACAGACTGACCCATTTTATGATGGTTTTGTGCTCACCAAGGTGCATGCTGCCTGGGAACTCCAGGTAGGGGCTCTGTCCATAGGCGTTGACTGCAGACACTCTGAACTGATAGTCAGCCTCTTCTGACAGGTTGTTCACCGTGAATTCTGGGACAGGGACATGAGACTCATGGCACCTCACCCAGGTAAAGCCAGTTAGTTTCTTGCGTTCCACAACGTAGCCATCGATTGGAATGGGGCGGTCCATCTTCGGAGGGGACCATGCTAGCGTCACTGAGGTTTCTGTTTTATTTTTCACCACAGGGTCAGCTGGGGGTTGGGTGGGAGGTTTTTTGGGAGCTGCACAAGGGGAAAAAA
Source organism: Pelecanoides urinatrix (assembly GCA_013400755.1). Taxonomy (NCBI): domain Eukaryota; kingdom Metazoa; phylum Chordata; class Aves; order Procellariiformes; family Procellariidae; genus Pelecanoides; species Pelecanoides urinatrix. The sequence continues at coordinate 481,722 of VZTQ01009168.1, forward strand.
AAAGAAAACGGAGCAAGAAGTTTATGTCAGAGCGGAAAAGCCACTGTGCCTCACTGAAAAAGCTTACACTGGACTAAAAGCCACTCTTGCTTAATAAACCTCCATAAAACATCGATGTAAGATGGAAAAGCAAGAGAATGGACAGGAGACGTTTTTGGGCTGCATTACACAATACTCCCTATACAATACTACACAGTACTCCCAGAAAAACAAAAAAACGTGTGATTTCAACACAATGTTACAATTGTCTGCACAAAGAGTCTACAATGAACAATTCATAGGCTTAAATTTTCAGTGCTAGATACAAACCCACACCACTTCCTATACAGCTCCTGGGCAAAGCAGACTAACACTCAGCTTGTTATTTTCACTCGGAAGATGGGTAAAACCACCATCAGAGGTTGTTCAGAATTCTGTGCACTAAATTCCTGTTCCACTTCCCTGGTGTGAATCCAGGTTAAAAAAAAAAAAGAAAAACAAAAAACCCAAAAAAAACCCAACCCCCCCCCCCAAAAAAAAACCCCAAAAACCTCAGTGGGATTACTCTGGCAAGGTGGCACAATTTTGCCCTGCTTACTAGGCATCATTGCACAGGGATAGTTGCACTAATATTTTAAGTCTGCTGGTATTTATCTTCTGTCGGAATTTCAACCATACACGTCCCTGCAGTCAGGAACGTAGATGTGCCTCGGAGAACCAATGTGTGGCAATGTACGTGATATTTTGCAATGCTTTACACACAGATGTGGCATCCCGTGCAGCAATGTAAATCCACCCCATAAAAAGCAGCCTATGTCCTCCATTTCTTCTCAAGAATCTGTTCCAACCATACACTTAAACATTTCAGCCCAGATCCTCAACGGGTTTCAACAAAGAGCAGCTAAACATTGTACAACTGGGACATTTTAGAGATAAAAGATAGATATGAACAAAAAGTGCATGGGTTTTAGAGTTATGGAGATCTGTTGCTTGTTACACAGGCTTGGCTGTTCTTTGCAGCTTCTTTCATCTGGGTATCTGTCCTGCTTCTGAATTTTATGCTACCCCCACTCAGCAGGCCTGTTGTAACTTTGTCTACCAAGAGTGATAGCTATCATTGGGGATCTCTCATTTAGTAACTTATGCAGAGCCAGGTTTTGGGGTTGGGGAATTAACTTCAAAAGGACATGAGAAAGAAATGTGCCCACCGTGAGATCAAGGTGAGATCATCAAGGAGATGTGGCTATTTTATGGTTTCTGACACCACAAATGTATCCCTGCAGGTATTTGCATAATGACAATTTACGTTCACGATCTCATTCCTCTTGAAACCTTTAGAGAAGGCTAAAATCTCGTCAGAGTTATTCACTGTGTTCTGCCACTGATACGGTCAAGAGGCTAGGAATTATCTGATATGCTCTAGTTACACATCTACCGATACGGTAAAGAATTCATTTCATTTAAATTTGGCTATCTGAAAGTTAAGTGTCTGGTTTAAGTCAGTCATCCAGACTCCAGCTGTAATCCCATGGAGCACAGCACACTCAGGAGCAATTCATTCCATCTTAAAGAAGGTGTGTGAAATGGGTGAAATGAATCACACATTGCAGATGCTCGAGTATTCATGACTATAGCTGGAGCCTGTACATTGAGCCTAGACTAAAAAAAAAAAAAAACCACCAAAAAAAAAACTCTGGGACAACTGATCTTCTCTCTGCCTCAGTTTACCCATCTGCAAATGCTCTGTAGTAACAAGGCAAGATACTGAGCAAATAATATATAATCATTGCGTTCCTGATAAATGCCATTAAAACAGCCAACACTGATCTTGTCCAGCTAATTGAAAAAGATGTGAACATAGCACACAGGATTCTTCAGGCAGCTAAACAGATATGCCTGAAGTGTAAAAATAGGAAAACTCAATGCAATACATTTTTCCTTCATTACATAAATAGACACATAAGTGTTTTAGGGTGCGCAGTTACCAGCCTGTCCATTAGTGCTGGTCAGAGCTGGATGCCAAAGGTCCCATTAGTACAGCATTAAGCTGAAGACTAGACCCAGGAATCAGATCTCTTGACCTTACCATCAGAAACGATAAATGTAATATTTTGTTCAGAGATACCTGTTTGTGGGAAGGCAGCTTCTCACCTTTTTCTATTGCACAAATCAACACTTGCTTCATAATTTAAACAGCAGAGTCTGAAATCAAACTGAATTTTACGGTTCTCATTGAATAGGTGCTTGGTTGAAGGTTAAAGGTTTCCAAATACCTTAGAAACTGTGACAATATTAAGTGCAACACCTTATTTTTTCCTCATTTTAGCTCAACAGCATCAGAATGCCCCAACCAAGTTTAGATAACACAGCAGTTATAAACCTTTATTTAAAGATTTCTTTTTACCACTCAGTAATTGCAATTTGGAGGTGGTGGTGGGAGAAAAAAAAGTATTCTTCTCCCAAATGGTGACTAGAGTTTTGACTTGTTCACATGCAAATTGGAACCGCAGCAGAGCCAGAAACCACATGCAGTTCTCTGCCTTAAATGAAGCAGCTTTTGCCTATGAAATGCAACACCATCAAAATAAAGCTTCATAAAACTAGGCAACTTCACCAAAATTTCATTTCTGGTCCAATGTCAACTACACTGCACCTGCTGCTACTGCTCTGTCAACAGAAACCCTTGCTCAGATCAGATGTGCCAGCTGAAGGAATTCTCCAGCCTGCATATTATAGTCAGTCTCCCCAAGTAAAGCTAATCAAGACAGAGGTCCCCTCTTTCAGCATAGCTACCATCAATTCACAGGGTCTTCCCAGTTTTGTCATGTCAAAAGAGAGGATGAGCGAGGACACGACTTTGCTGGTCTCCACGAAAGGAAGAAAACTATTTTCAGGAGGAAGCATTTCCCCTTTTTCTTGCAATGTTCTTTTTTTTAATATATATGATTTTACTTTAATGTAAACAGCTTAAGAAGCTAAAATCAAAGTAAGATGTTTCAAGTTTGCTGAACGCTTGACTGCCCTCAAAATGCTTCATGTGCATGTGTGTAGATGTTCCTTCACAGATGTTTTTGCTTGGTAGAACGCAAATACTCTGCCAAAAATGTTCAGGGCACCTATCTACTTCCCTATCACAGCCAGCATACCCACAAGGTGCCTTCATATCTCTGTAGACTCAAGACTTAGGGAAGAAACTGAATGCTCACTGACTCTCTCCTCCAAATCCTGAGCGAAGAGAGAGAGGGAGAAATATGTGGCCCCTATGTGCTAGAAGAAGTATTATCCCCACAGTAAGAATTGATAAATGTCCCTCAAAGAAACTGATAATTATGGAAAATGGAGGTCAGCGTAGAGGTGGAGCACCCGCAGCGCTCTGCGTACAATGAAGTAAGGCAACTGCAACATGTACAACTTACACGATGTTTTCTAGGCACCTCCTGATGGGGAAAACATGCATGTCCCTTACCCCATGTTTTACTCAGTTATTGGTTTACATTCACTCCAGCACGAAATGAGAATGGTACGGAGAAGACAGACGTTTGTGCTGTGCTCTTTCCCCTGGACTCTTCTTCTCTCTGTGTTTTGATCTCTCCATAACATCTCATAAAGCTACTGTTCAGGCTGTCGGCCTTTTGTGGCAGACATCAAACCTTCTGCTCTCTTTGGACAACAAACCTACCATGGCAGTACCTAAAACAACTGTGCTACCACGGGAGTACCTGCTTGCTAGGGAAGACCCAACACCAACACCGAATAAAAGTGAAGCTTACTGGTCACAGTGAACTGGGTAGAAGTTCTGCTTTCATCAGCCAGGAAGGCAATCTCACCAGCATCTTCCATCTTACACTCTCGGATGATCATGGTATGTTGCTTGCCAGAGCGTGTGATGGAGATTCGATCACTGGGTTTTACTTCTTCTTTATTTTTCAGCCATCGGATGTTCTGGCATTCATTGTCCAGCTCCACACAGAAGATGGCTGTATCATTTATGAAGACCGCAGTCTTTCGTGGAAGTTTTTTAATGATGTTTCCTTTAAATAAGAAATTCATTATGATCAGCAAACAGCAGTCTCTGTTACAGTCTCTGGCAACACTGGAGCATCCAGTGAGACTACAATAGGACTAGCCAACAGCTCTCACCTAATCAAAACATTGTAGACACTATGCAGACATTCCTAAATTAATTCCTAGGCTCTGAGTTATACAGAACAGATAATCCCAAGGACGCATGTCGGCCTTCAAAGAGAGAAAAGCAATCTTGTTTGACTATGATCACTCATGCTTCTAGCCTAACATGTGGAATCTGCTGTTGGGTAAACACAAGGTATGTAGCCTTGCCAAGAACAGATTTGACAGTGATATGGCTTTCGTTGCCCGCATATGCTGGGAATTCAAATCAAAACTTTGCTAAAGTAGGTCAGTCTTAAACCAAACAGGTCTCTCGTCTGTCTTTGGGATTTTGCTTCCATCCAAGTTACCAGTAAGTTACATAACCAAGACGGCAAACACACCAGTCACCTGAATTAATAGAAAACACACTGAAAACCTCAGATTTCTTCTTAGAGTCAATCCAGAAATTCATATGGAATGAACTTCACTTATTTGTGTCCTTTCCAAGTGACTGTAATGTTCATCACTTATTAGAATAACCTCAAAGTTACAAGATATTCACAGGAAAGCTTGGACAAAGCATCAGGGAACCACTCCTATTGACAGATGGTGACTGGCTCCAGCCCTGGAACTGTCCCTGCGAGGCAAAAGAGCCCTCAACCAGGCAAAGCACCTAGAGCTATTTAATGAGAAGCCACGCTGAACTCCTTCATGAAGCAACAGATCAGGCACATAGAATCATAGAATCACTAAGGTTGGAAAAGACCTCTAAGATCATCGAGTCCAACCGTCAACCCAACCCCCCCATGCCCACTAAACCATGTCCCCAAGCACCTCATCTACACGTCTTTTAAATCCCTCCAGGGATGGGGACTCCACCACTTCCCTGGGGAGCCTGTTCCACTCTTTCAGTGAAGAATTTTTTCCTAATGTCCATGTTTCATCAGTAGGATTCAAGACCTTGATTCTCTGCTCATCCTCTCCGAAGCTTGGCCACGTGTCTGCTCCTTACTGTCCTCAGCAGCATCCCCGTCCCTGCAGCCCTTTGCATCCTGACAAGCTCTAGCATTGGCCCAACCTCACCCTGCTCTCTCAAATCTTCTCCCCCTGGGGCAGGCACAGGGCTCCCCAAGAAGGACTGTGCCTCCTTTCCCTCCTGAGAGCTCCACCTGGCTCAGTCACTCTCTTTTTTAATGGAACATGTCGTAGTACCGTAGCACAAACAAGTTAAATACCAGCTGTCCTACCAGGGCCAAACATGCTTACGGTGTTTGGCTGGTCTAGCCCTAACAGAAGGTGTAACAAAAAGAGGTCTGTCTCAACTCTCCCGTGTCTCTGGACTAAATTTCCCCTTCTGCCTCCACCCCTGTGCACTCTCATCTCTTTGCTAATGATGCAAAAAGGAATTTGCACAAGGATGCACGGCACCCAGCTGTCTTGCACCGATTTACATAGCGGAGAACTTCTGGTTTCACTAGAAGTAAAGTCAGGCTTCAAATGAGACAGGACAAGCGCAATCCTGTTACTACTACAGGTCTTCAGTTCATGCTACAGGAGATGTCAATGATACCAGCATAAGCATCATCAAAATAAAAATTAGAGGTCCTGGAGTTGCATGGGTAGGTTCTTATTCATACAGCAAGTCATGGAGTTCAGAACCGATGGCCCCTTCTGCAGACATGCCTGTGTCTGATGTCCACGTCTGCTGGCTGTGAGAAACCTACACCATACAGGTTCTACACCTACTTTCACTTCAGTCCTAAACCACCAGACTCAGGAGACTCAGACATGGATCTATATCCCTGTTTTGCTGCTTTTTCATCAGCTTTTCAAACTTCAGAGAACAGGTGCAACTGTCAGAGATCTGGAGCGTGGATTTGGTTTCCAGTCTGACACCATACTGGTGCTGACTGCAGCCTGCACCACACGTCGGACCATAAACCACAGCTGCTAAGCCAGCTTCCCCGCATGGCCAGCACCACTCTCAGACAAGATTCAGTATTGTGTTCACCGAACACCAGACAAGAGACATGTGAGATCATGCCAAGGGACTCATCCGATGCTTGGGATCATGTTAAGGAAAGTCTACAGTGCTAGGCTACAGCTCAAGGACTTCGCCTTCTAGGAAGCCCCTTTAAGCCTAGGTCCCCACCACGTAACATATCGTGTGCAGCAACACAACTTGTCCCTGCTCTGTGACCCTGTGTCCCAGACACACCTTGGCAGGAGACCCAGGGACCCACTGACCCACCACACGGCTCTCCTCTCACGCCATAAGGGAGTCTGCTGCTCTTCACCACACACATGCACGCGGTAAATGCCATTCACAAGGTCAAGTCTGGAGCCTCCTGCGTGAATCTCAGGCTTGGTAGGCAAGACTTGGCTGATCTGAAATAGCAAGACTCTTTCTTACCTTGGACAGTCAACTCTGCGATGGTCCTGCTCCCTTCTTTCATCTCACAGATATAGACAGCATCATCATCTGCAGTGACGCTCTGGCCAGTGAGCCGGCGATACGTGCCCTCTTCTTCGATGCTGTATTTCTTGCTCTGCCGGAGTTTGGTTTCCTCCTTGAACCAAGCCGTCTCAGTACTGGGAACAGGCACTTCGCATTGGAAGGTGGCAGATTCCTTCTCCCTCACTTCAAGATCCTTCAGTTTTTCCTTGAAGGGTATTGAGGGTTCTTAAGAGGATAAAAACAGAAAGGAGAAACAAGAGCGTTTGATGGTCTGGGGTAAGAGGTATGCAAATAAATAAGTCAGTAGAAAAAAATTAAACATTAACACTCCTTATTAATGATATTGATTTGTCTTGAGCTGCCATCCAAACTCATAATCAAGCCCTACTACAGTAGGTATTCCGCCCTCACATAAAAAAAAAAAAAAAACAAAAAAACCCCAAAAATTTTAGATTCCAGCAGAAGTATTTTAAGAACTTACCTAAAAATGAAGCAGTATCAGCCTGCACTGCAGTACCTGCCCCACAACACCACACAGAGGAATTTGCTCTAATCCAAAGCAATGTGAACAAGTCGGTGAAGCATCAGGTTAATAAACTCTGCTCTTGTGGCCTGCTTGTCCTCTAGCCTGAACATCTCTGCATTGCACCTTGCCGCTTAGCGATGCCAACAAGATGAAGGGCAGGGCTCACCCAGCCTGACTCTATACAATGCAACTGCTGCTTCACCTCAGAGTAAAAGCCCTTAAAAGTAATCATGCTACAGGTGGGTAAATAGAAAACAAAATAGGGGGAGGGCACAGGGCAGCAATTCTACATGAGTGTGAGCAGCTGAGCTGGTCAGCTGGAGCCAGAACCAACGTTTGAGGGGTCTTGCAGCAGAAGGGAGCTCAGCAATCTGAAAGGGCACAGCAAGGTGAGCGGTGGCTGTGCACAGAAGGACAGATGTGAGGGAAAGCACAGAAGTAACCGATGGAGGAGTTTTCTGTTGTCCCCACCAGCACCAAAAGCTCTGTATCAGCTTTTGTCAATGACAATAAAAGAACTAGAGAAAGAGCCCAGGTCTCCCAATTGCCTCTGCTTTCCTCCAGTAGTTGGGCTGCAGAGCTCTGGCTTAGGGAGAAACCAGAGTGTAGATCAAACATGCAAAACAGCTGCACGGCAGCGAGGGAAAACATTTCACGAACAGAACAATGTTTAATTCCAGTGACAGCTGTGCTGTGAAATCATCCTGATACCCCAGCACTAAACTGGAGAAAGGGGAGTTGGACTGAAGAGGACAGCCGGTGGTCACAGCCACGGGACTGGTGCCACAGTCATGTCACAGACTTGGATTAACCAGTGCTGATGCATCACCACTCATGCATCATGAGAGATCATGTCTTGACATGTACCTTCATCTTCTAATAACTACTGCACCAGCTCCCAGCCTTCTTTTGTGACTCCATTCTCCCTGACCACACACATGCTCCCAGGCTGATTTCATGTGGTCACTAGCAGTCAGTAATGTCAAGTGTTAGTCTAAGAGTCAAATAGGAGTAGACTTGTCTTAGATTTATAAGCCCATGCCCGTGGTGGCACATCCTCTCCGAGTCTCCGTGGTCTAGAGGTTGGAGAAACACAAATCGAGGCCCTCAAACATCCCACATTCAAACTTTGATGTCCAGGAGCCTCCATTTTGTAAAATTCAGATCTGGTAGCTCAGTGTAAAACTGAGTCCATTACTTGCCCCTTCCTGCCCCACCGTTTGGACAGGAGCTGCTACAGGAGCAGAGCTGTCTTCGATCTGGTTTGTTCTTTTCTGAACTCAAGCTCTAGAAACTCATGCGTTCAGTTTTGCAGGTCTTTTATTCAACCCCTGGCACAGCCACGATTGTGGCTGTCACATAAACACCTCCAATCGTTTCTAGCTGAGCACAGCCTGGATAGAGATACGAGACACTAAGGGCTTGTCAGGACACCTGGAGGAAGCAATGCTATCTACTACCTGGGCTGTTATCCTGAGATTAAAACCTGACTGGGAACCCATACAATACCTTTAGGAACAGAAAGGTGACTCTAGCTCACCATGTCAACTTGGTTATTTTATTATAAAATGTTTTGCCTTAATGTACCTCAATTCATAGAATCATAGAATCATTAAGATTGGAAAAGACCTCTAAGGTCATCGAGTCCAACCGTCAACCCAACACCCCCTATGCCTACTAAACCATGTCCTTGAGCACCTCATCTATACGTCTTTTAAATACGTCCAGGGATGGTGATTCCACCACTTCCCTGGGCAGCCTGTTCAAGTCTTTCAAGTCAAAGTCTTGCCTTGAAAAGCCTTCAGCTACAGTTGCACAGACCTGCTCTTCCCACACTCCACATGTTAATTATCCTTTTTTTCTTTAACCAACAGGCAACTCAGACTCCTGCCCTGCAGTCCCATATATCACCTCTGGAAGCACCCCGTGTAGTCAGGGGGAATGAAGCAGTTGTAATTCTCATGCCGTGGGAACAAGCAAGAGGATGAGATCAAGAAAGCATTGATCAGAAGGATGCCAGCCTCCAGGAGCTGGATGTAGCGTTGCTGTGTGAGGTAGGAAGGAGTCTGAAGATGACACTGAGAACACATGGACATGCCCAAAGGCCAAAAAGAAATACAAGATGCGCCTGAGAAGCACACAAGTGTATTTCCATCCTTGGAGCAACTGGCCATGTCATTAACCCCTCTCCCTTTACAGTCACTGAGCAGAATCTAAGGTTAAAAAAAAAAAAGCTCCTCTAGAAAAAAGCTCTTAAATGTACAAACCCAGAACAGAACAGAGTAGAGTAGAACAGAACAGAATAGAATAGAATACTTCCATTGGAAGGGACCTACAATGATCATCTAGTCCAACTGCCTGGCCAATTCAGGGCGGACCCAAAGTTAAACATGTTGTTAAGGACATTGTCCAAGTGCCTCTTAAACACTGACAGACTTGGGGCATCGACCACCTCTCTAGGAAGCCTGTTCCAGAAGAGATTGGTTGATTTTTTTGTACGTGTTGCAGTAACAGCACTGCTTTTCCAGCCAGGGAAGGTAGATGTAAGGCTATCTTTGGCAGCTTGGGGCTACAGATATCCTCTGAAAACAACTTTGTTTTCATCCTGCTGACATGTGCACACACGTCTTATCTCACTCTGAATGGGGCTTCAGAGAGACAGCAGCTGATAAACTGAATCAAAGCCTGGGATTCACCCAGCCCACTGCTTTTTTTTGCTTTGGAGATGTGGGAGAGGCTCCAAAACCCACCAGCCTCCTCTTTCTGAATATATCTTCATGCATCATCTACCTGGTCAGACAAAGGGGGTTAATTTTGGTCAGGGGATTCCAGAAGGACCACAGGTCTCTTTAGAGTAGGCATCCCAAACAACTCATCTGGCCCATAACGAGCCCCCTGCCCAGGTCAGAGAGATGCTTAGAGAGGTGGCCACAGGGAAATGGTGTCTCTAGCTGATCAACAGGCAACCCAGATCTCAAGGAAAGATCTGTGAAAGGCAGGTAGCTCATCTTTCTTGTTAATAGACTAATCAACACAGCCCGACTATATAACCATGCAATATTTACATGAAGACTTGTTCTAAGGATGGAAGCATTAGACTTTACACCAGCCTTTCAGTGTATTTTAACTAGCTAAATGTGAAAACAAAGAAATACACTTATTCTCCCACTGGCCAGCATGGTGAGTTGAGTAGAGATCTCTGTTATTCTCTTCCACCCCACGTTGGTCTGACAGGCCCCAATCTGTAAGATTTTGACACTTACATTGCAAATTCTCTAACGTAGGGATCCTCTCTTACCTATTTGTACAGCACCCAGCACAATTCAGAAACATTTTGTGCTGTAACTGCTACAGGCATGTCAGGAAGAGCTGCTGCAAATAACAACGTTATATTTGATCTGATAAACTCCATCAATATTGACTGCTCATTTCTAAATGACTGTTTGTCATGTATCACCCTTTTACAAGCTAATTCTCAATGTAAGCTAGTGTTAAGTATGACTCTAATATGGAAGACAAAGCCATTTGGCTATCAACCCTTTTCCTTATTTTCCAAAATGTTCATAATATCTGAAAATGTCCTTGTAAGGTAAGCAAAAAGCGTGTTCAGCTGAGGTTACATGTGACGTAATTCTCCCAGGGACCCTCTGTTTCAGACAAGCGCCACTAATTCCCATCTCTAATTCCTGTAAATATCAGAGCTGGTTAGAAATTATTTAACATTAAGCAAGGATGGTGATTTCTGATCTCTCTCTCAGTTCCACAGCAAAATACTGATTTTGCTCAAAACAATTATTCAAATCTCCTTTGAGAAAATCTAGGTGGTTTGTTTCAGAATAACTGGAGTGGAAACATGCAGGAGTGTTGAAGAAAACATTTGGCATTCGCCTGTGACAAGGTGATCTGCCACAGTGCTTTTGGAAGCCATGGTTTGATGGTTTCCTGACCACATCCGTTCCTAAGGATGCTCTCCTGGCTGGGTTGTGTCTCCCACATCACAAAGCACCTTCAGCTCTGCTCAGATCATCAGAGTTCCACGTACATGTGGGTCCCAGGCACCATGGAAGAGACAATTTAGACACAGCTGAGACAGGCTGCAGCGTGGGAGCAGAAGCAAGAGGCACCTGAACTGTACGTCTTGCAAGCTGGAAGAGTAGTTCAAGTGGATGCCATTTCATATAGAATCCAACCAAAAGTACAAGCGTTTTTCCGATCACTCTAAATCAATCATTATCTAGAAACATTGACTTCCATGAGAGCTCAGTGGTGTGAATTGGAATAGCAATTCTGTTTTGTCCTTGTAACATCAGGACTCCCAGGTCATGGCTCATTTTCCATGCCCTGAGAGGTCACTGAAATTCATCTCTAGTATCAGTATGTTGGGGTTTTTTTCAACTGTAGTTTTTCCTATTAATCTGTTTTTAGCCAAAGCAGAAATACTCATTAAGGCACATAATGAAGGCAATAACATTTCTAAAGAAGAAGAAATAAGAGATAAAATAAGAGAGCTGCAAAAGCCTGCCTAATGGGAAAAACGTGAGATAGAAACAGCAAAGAAAAACCCCAAGAGAGCACAGAACAAGAGCAGCTCATGGAGTCAGCAGGAAACTGTAAGAGCTTAGACCAGCTATGAATTTAACTGCTTGTCTTGAGAACATATTTCTCCAGTGTCATAGGCTTTTTTGTTTGGTCCATACCAAGCAAACTAGCAATGAGATCATGTTATTTTTTAAAAGCAGATCCTGCTAACACATATTTTGCTAAGAATAGGTACAGTCTGCAAAGAAGCCAATGTTTCCTTAACCTTTCCAAGGCATATCTGTCTGCTTGACCTGGTCTTCTCACTTGCCTACATTTCCTCTTGCCTATTCCTGGCCTTCTCACGGGCCCTCCATTTATTATTCCAGAGGCAAGTTTTCCCTCTGCCTAATAAAAATGACCCAGTGAGAGTAAGAATATGGAGAATCCTTCCAAAGGGAGCTATCTAAAGGTGCATGGACAAGCTTCCACCACCTTGTGCCTTTGGTCTTCTTCCTAGTTACCGCGCTTTTCAAGTTTGTTTCTACCTCCACATTTCTCAAGTTGTGATTCTCTTTCAGATCTCAAATGTGACTAGCATGACAGTGGTCATCCAAAATCACTTCAGGTCAGAGGGGAATAAAGTGGCCTCAGCATCAGTCTGTTTTTCCAGTCTGTATCCTATTTGGCTTGCAACCTTTAACTTTTTCATACAGTATCTGATGACTGTATTCAAGGACTCAGATGAACATTGCTTGGCCCAGGCCCAAGGACAGAGACCTGTAGGCTGTTCTCGCTAACTTCACACATGGCCTCAGGACATCTCCAAAGTCTTCAGGACATTCAAGTCATTTATTCATGTTCCTCCCATCCTCTCTGCTCTTTGGTTTGTCAAAAAGGTTTACTCTTGGGAAGCATTTCTTAACTTCTTTTACAGCTCACGTTTCAGCGTAGGGCTTGTGATTTTATCCCTGCTCTAGACACATTTCTGAATCAGAGTAATCAACTCTTGGTTTTCCTTAGTTGTGAGAGTGACTCTCTGCCCTGTAGCCTCTCCTTTGAGATTTATGTCTGATTCACTACATCTCATTTAGGAACAGCTCAAAAATCTCTTTTTTGCATCTCAATGATCTTTAAGGCATGGGGTCAGTAAAGCGCTTAAAAATGTGTTGGGTCCCTAGGTCTAGGATCTAAAATGACAGAATATAGGAGGCTTTCTAGAGGCCCAGTCCTATGCCCTGAGAGACTGCTAAGAGCCACCTTACAGACAGGATGCTGGGCTAGGTAGTCTTTTATTATTCTTACCTTTAAAAGGTAATAATAAAAGACCCATAAATATTCTTACTCAGATTCCTGTGTTGAAATTCTGAGAATCAAAATGCCAGCGCATATTTAAACCCATGAAGCTTGTCTTTCCTGGTACGTGTGTCTATGGACACATGCTGTGGATGCAGCGTCACAGGCTCTATAAATACGCTGTTACCTGCAGAAATAGCGATGCAGCAGCATGGTGCTTACCAAGGGTGGCTGCTTGGAGAATTCAGCCTTTTCTGCACGACTGAGCAAAGAGAAGGTTGTGTGGGAAGATGACCTATCTCCCTAAACCCGACGGCAGATGAGATAATGGCATCACTTATGGCATAAACAGAATTAAAAGCTGCCTTCACTGCTACATCATTCTGAGCTGTCTTTGGAGGGGTAAGAACTTCTGGTGACACAAAGGATAGTCATTATTCAGGGCCTAATAATAACCAATACACGTAGATTTTCCATGGCAGCCTTGGCCTGGTCAGAAAGCCCAACATGGTATGGCGTAACAAAGAAACAGACCATAAACATTTCCACTTAAGCCCTCTGACTCACGGGCCTCTCTTGACAATGGACATTGATCAGTAACCTTTTCCCATGGTGCTTGCTCCCAGACCTGCTTCTTCGCATGCTTTCCCCATCTGCTTTGGAACAGGTTGCACCCACGGGGAAGAATCAAATCAGCATGGGCTGAGGAAAGGGCCTTTGTCTTTGCAAGGCAGGCGTTGGGCAAGTAACAGAGCTTGAGCCGTCCTCAACATGAACACCTACCCAAGGGCCAGGCTCGGTCTTCAGCTCTGAGTCCTGACTCATGAGGTAATCACAGCTTTATGGAAGAGGACAGATGCCTTTCCCAACACCACTCAGCACCTCCAAGGGATGGCAATGAGTGGGACAAGTTGCCAGCGAGTTCCACGGATCAGGTGTCACTGATGGACACGGGGACTGAGTCACTGACAGGCAAGACAGTGAGCGTGAAAGGAGAGGTCCAGAAAAGGGAAACCAGAAAACCAAATAAAAGCTGAGAGTCTTAAAGATGGGTATGAAACACAGACCATTCTTACTCATTTGGATTTCTAATTTATTTTGTTGACAGTTAAAAACACCTATTTTGCCACTCAATTGGTAAAGCCTTTTACATCTGAGAGTTAATTTACAGGTGCTGCTTGGGTTGCAAACTGCCTGCTGTAACCTTGCCAAATGGGAGAGCAGCTTGAAAATTTAGACCTTCCTTTGTGAAAATAAGTGTGTCACATTTTTGTCACCATTCTGAAGAACTTGGTCTGACCTCCACCAGCCTTGAGAGACCCTCTGAAGGCAAGTTCTTCACCACTGACCACAGCAAACAGAGGCATCCTGGACCTAGTAGCGTTCTGGGAGCATATGAGGACTACAGGCTATCCAGCAACACAAGCTGGGAAAAGGCTGAAGAGGCCTGGCAAGAACAAGGCTGCTGGTAGGTTACTCTGTACAGGATAACTGAGATGGACTGTAATTAGAGTTGGAGTAGGTCCCTCAAGGGATCCAAGGCAGCCTGGCACACTCAGCTTAGAGGGAGAAGTTTCCTCTGCTTCTGCTTAAATGGCATGTGTGTGCCAGTTTGATTAAACCCTTTGGTAACTATAAAGAAGGGTAAGATGGGGCTTTAGGATCCAGGGGATGGTAACGGATCTCTTAGATTACTATAAAACCAGGACAGATGGAAACTTTAGAGATCTGGTTCATCCCAGCTGCCCCCACAACCAGCCAGTTCTACGTCATCCATCCCTGACTGATTCTTTCCTAAAACCCCCCAGTGATGACATTCTCTCCCCAGTCATCTATTCCAGTGCTTAACCCCCTTTCCAGCTGGAGGCCTTTTATTCATGTCTAACCCATACTCCTTTGTAGCAATTTGGTGGCAGAAGTTATGTTCACACTCCCACCCCAACTGGGAAGTGCATTGCCTGTCTCCTGGCAGGTAATGCCCACCCGGGTGAGAAACATAAGCACCCACCTTTGACGGTGACGAGCACAGAGCTGTAGGTCTGGCCTGCCAGGTTGGAGGCCGTGCAGGTGTACAGCCCGTTGTCTATCTGCTTGCAGAAGAGGATCTTCAGCACAAAGTTCTCCTGATCATCCTCATAGATGACATGCCGCCGCCCTTCCAAAATGATCTCGTTGTCCTTCTTCCACATAATCTCTGGCTTGGGCTCGCCTGTCACATAGCAGCTCAGCTTGGCGTGTTTCCCCTCCGTCACGCTGCACGTGCGTGTCAACGCCCCAAAAGTCGCGTTGCGGGCCCCTTTGGTGGTAAGTCCAGCCGCTCTCTCGTAATCCCGGGAGAGGCTGTAGCTGATGCCGGACAACCCTTCTGCCATGGAGTAAGACTGGGCAGACATTGAATCAAGAGCCCCATGGGAGATGTCCATCTTCCTGATCTCCTCCCGCCTCTTTTGCAAGTGAGACAACAAGGATGCCGTCTTGCCGCAGCTGGTATCGAAATGGCTGCTGCTGCCCGGGTTGGAAGAACCCTGCGTTTCCACCACCAGCGCAGCCGAAGCGCTGGCAGAGCCGATGGGATTCTCTGCCCGGCAGGTGTAGGTGCCGCTGTCCCCCAGCCGGGCACACTGGATGGTGAGAGCATTTGACTCCCCGGCAGACTCAATCTGGAAGCGTCCAGCATCAGCCCAGTTCCGCAGGTGTCTCCCATCCTTCTCCCAGTTCACCGAGAGGGGTGGGCTGCCCTGGACTTTGCATTTGAACATGGCGTCTTCTCCCAACGTTACTTTGATGGAGGAGGGTTTCTGGATGAAGTATGGGGCTGACTCCGTCACTGTGGTCTCCTCTCCAACTTTGATGCTGACAGCTGCAAAAGCTTCCCCGATGGTGTTCTTGGCCCGGCAGATGTATTGGCCACTGTCCTCCAGGCTCAGATCGTAGATTGTCAGCCTATAGAGATCCCCATCTTCTGTGGTTTTAAACCTTCCTCCAGACTGGACTGGAAGTTTATCCTTTTCCCAGCTCACGACTGGGATGGGGTTTCCAATGATCTGGCAGCTCAAGGTGGCATCCTTCCCCACAGACACCATAAACGCCTTAGGCCGGGTCAAGAACCGGGGGACCCCGCTGAACGAGCTGTAATCCATCCTGGTTTCCTAAAGGGTGAGAAAAAAAAAATGTCAAGAGAGAGCAGATTAGATGGCGCAGGAGAAGAATTGCTGCACTTCCATGGTATCAGGACGTTTGTCATCTGGAAGAGTCTAGTTGGGGCACGTCCTTCTCATTATGGGTGAGAAGGTCTTGGAATATTCTAGGTCTTGCCGATTTCTTAGATTTGAGCTCAATAAACTGCTGATGGAGAAGGTAGCTCACTTCTCCACAGGAGTCACTGGGTAAAATACAAGTCTTTGGGCAGTTCATACAGAAAGAACGTGATGTTCCCTTTCAGCTTTGGCACTAGAAAAGCGACCTGCACTAATGCTATATAACATATGGGCTAGTTCTGTAGCCAGAGAGAAACAAACTGATGTTAAATTCTGAGATGTGTCTACCCATCAGGATACCTCCTCCATCATGCTCATTTCCTCTTCATTCTCATCTCTCTTTTTCCATCTCATTGCCCTTGCTCTTTTCAATTTTTCTCTTTCTCCTTGCCTTTTTTTTTTTTTCCTTTTTTTTTTTTAATTCTGCTTCTACAGCATGCTCCATCTCTCCTCTTGCCCTCTCTGGTCATTACCCATCCCTATGTCTTGTTCTCTGAATCATGTTCACACAGACCTTAGGCAAACCCCTCTCCCATAGGGCCAGCCTTTAGGAGGACACACAGACATGCCTGTCACATTATTGACGATATTTCTCTTTATCCCAGCTTCTATTCAACACAACCACCGAGTTACAACTACTTTGGTGGTAGCCAATGAGTATCTATGGCTTATATACAACCTCATCCAGATGGTGTAGGGCCAGATGCAGCTGCGGCGGGGATGGGTGTTTGTGCACACGTATGGCTTGGTGCACACGCATCACGTTCACGCGAGTGCAATGCCACACAAAGGAACCGCCACGGAGAATGCATGCGGCAATCCAAACAGTGCCAGCCTTCACCAAAAAAGCCCCACGCGGCTTAGGGCTTACAGGAAAGATGTTTCATCACCCACGTAGTCTCAGCTGTGCTCAGAGGGAGCTCTGCACCAGCTGCTGGAGGATACGGACCAGCCAAGGGGATGAGGCTTAAGCAACCTTCAAAACTAAAGCTCATGGCAATTCTGGTGCCATTGTGTCATGAGAAAAAGCAATCAGTGGCACTAATCTTTACAGCCTTGTTCACTCACACACAGTCTATCCATCCCTGTGGAGCTGGAGAGCAATACAACAGGGATCACTGCCTTCAGGGTCCCCTTAAAGTCCACATAGACACAAACTTTTCTTGCTTCTTCACTGCTCCTTACGTGGACTCCTGGATGTCCTTTCCCTTCTGCTGGAGGATTCTACTTCTAATCCTCCAAGAAGCCCTTTTGCATGCATTGGCTAGCATTTACTTTGATAAGCACAGCACAGCTAGAAGCCTGGTCTCAACCCCATTAGCACCAGTAACTGTGCACCAGCTGACTGGGAACAGGATTAGATAGTAGTCTGTAAGGATAGCAAGCATCCCAGCTCCAAGCCTCTCTGGAAGTCCTACTCAGAAGACTTGAGTGCATCATTTCTCTCCAAGCAACTCTATCTTTTTGGCCTCATGATGCCAGACACTCCTGTCTCAGCAAGCCCACGCAGCTCCCGTCTGAGCTGTATGAAGGGTCTCCACTCAGGGGTGATTACAGTGCTGCTCTCACATCTCTGCTTTTTCACCTTCAAAGTGCCACACAAAGCAAAATGACCAGGGCACTGCGTGTTGTAACTCAGAAAGGAAATAATAACCGGTGACCGCGACAGAAATATCCTTCTTAATCCTACAGCAGTTCGGCTTCCCCGCTGGCCACAAATCCACCCACCCTCTCACCCAATGGCAGATGCCCACACAATCTTCCCCCCCACCTCCAGCAGAAATCAGTAGGAGCAAGCCAAAAACCTGCTTTTGTTTCTTGAGTCACCATTTGAGCAGAGGTTTCATTATTTTTTCCATCCTCCTCCAGCTCCCGTTGCAGTGCATTAACGTTAACGTGTAAAATCACTGGTGGCCCCAGGGAGTGGGGGCTGGATTGACCCGCTGCATGACCTTGGGAAAATTGCTTATTTTCTCTGTGTCTTGGCTCCTCTCCCATTTCATCTTCATATCAGGACAAGGATGGTCTCACAAATAATTATGTGCACGGTGTATATAACACAATGTATTTGCTGGAGTGTATGACAAATCATGCAGGAAAATTAATAACAAATTACAATTTTTCATTCCATTTATGCTGCTGGGGATTGAAAGTAACAAATTGCCATCAAAACTAAGTACTGGTAAATGCAAAAATATGAAATGATATTCATTATAATAATTATTACCATTGAAGATGGCATAGCTGAGCTAACCTTCCAACTTCATTTGGGCCACAGATCTAAGGCAAAAACAAACGTAGTCTTCTTTCTATATTTAACAGGAAAAATACACTATGTTCTATCCTATCCTGTCTCTCCCCCTCCAAAGAACATATGCAACTCTTAAGAAGCAGTCAAAGACTTTTCCTTTAGACAAAATTGATCCTTCCTAAACTAATTCCATTTTGGTTCTTTTGTTTTCTGGTATCAAGCAAATTTCATTATTCCGCCAAAAATCTTTAGAAATTAAAGAAAATGCTTTCAAACCTTAAATCTGGGGGGGGGGGGGGGAAGTAATGGGGAAAAATCATTCTTAGAAAACACTAAGAGTGCAAAGAATGATTGACTTGCAGTCATTACCTCTAAGACCAACTGACTTTCTGTAGAGGTGTCACCTTCAATTCTAGTTGCAATGAATATACAGAACCATTTTTCCCTTGGTCTCAAACCGGTCTAGAAATCTGTGAACTAGTTTGCACTTCTTTAACCCCTCTTACTACCTTCAACCTCTGTCCTTACTTGAGCTTTAAAATGTATTTTCCATAAACACTTGCAAAGCTGCAAGCAGAGAAGCTGCATGAATGGTTAGAAGGCGCAGATACGAGCCTTGGGCTTGAGCCAAAGCACAATTGAAGCCAGTGGAAATTTCCACTGAAGTCAATTGATTGACAATCGGAGTCTTCTGCTAATTTGGGGAAGGACCGTTTCAATGTTCAGAGGGGGATGCTGGGATTCAAGTTCAACTCTGGAGAATCCAGCAGTAACATTCACTACGTTAACTAAGAATTAACAATCAAAACACAGACTCAGAGCTCATGTCCTAATCTTTCTCAGCCATTGTCTTGAATTTCAGGCTGCACTGTGTCATCGAAGCACTTGGATCCATCTCCAGAAGACATTGCCATATCTCATCCTTCCTAGATCCCTAGTTGTTTCTGACAGATGGGTCACTCTGACTCATTTCCAGCTTCAAATCCATAGCACCAAAAAGAGCAAAAAAATACAGTTGCTTCACTTCTCCTGGGCTCTGCATAACATGGAGGAGTGCCTGGAGCACAGAGATGGCTCCAGACACCAGAGCTGCCTGCTTGGGAGCCAGACAGTGATCTTTCAGCGAACAGTGGCTTCTCCCAAACCACCTGCGTGCAGTTTTTCCTCACCTGGTCCCCAGGAGATGTATCCATGCCTGGAGGAGAGCTCTTCTCTGTGGGAGTGAGGTGGGTGCTTTCAAAGCCTGGCTCTTACCAGGGTGAGAGCAGGAACATCACTCAATTCCTAAAGCTCTTGTGCATCCTCACACCTCAAATCCTGTGTTCAGTTTTGGGCCTCTCACNAGGACCTAACATCCTCCTCCCCTGCCCTCCTGTGCTGAACAATGCCCAAACAAGCCCCCAGCTGCTCACTGGTGTCTCTGGTAGTCAAGAACAGTTAAAACACAGGGAAGTTGCTGCATCAGGTGCCTGTTGCTTTTGCTCCTGAACCAGACTGGTGCAGCAAATCCATCCTAGACGCTAGCCTCAAGGTCCAGCCTCCCTCTCCCATTGCTCCCAAACACTCGCCCAGTGTTTGCAACTCATTTCTCTCCATCAGGTACAAGCCACTGGTGTCCACAGACCTCCTAATGCAAGGTGAAGACACCATGTCCCATGCTGTGATTTACACCGCGCCTCACTCTTTACCAGCTTTCACCACCCTCACGCTCAAGGCTTCTTATGCCATTATGAATGGCGAGGATGCCAGAAAAAAATTTAGGGATCAGTGAAAAGAGTGTGTACTCATGAGCATTATTTTAATTTCTAACATGGTAAGAAAGCGAAATGGGGTTTATTCCTTGCTCTGCCACTGGCTTACTTTTATAATCACGAGAAGGTTGCTCAAACTCTTGTATCTTCAGCCCCCAACTGAAAAAGGGGGTAAAAACCTTGCCTTAGGGGTGATGAGAGCATGAAATCCAGTAACAACAGGCACGAAATCCTAACCTGCGGTAAGGATGAAGCTGCAGTAAGTATCTAATGGTCAGAGAGATCAAAGAGTTTAGATAGGCTGCACTAAATAAACTACATTTTATAAGTTTAAATGGGATAAAATGCATCACATTAGATTAGGCTGATAAATAGATTTAGGAGTAAGAGGGAGAGGATAGCCTTGTGGACATACAGAAAGGACAAGATTTCATATTTCTACAGTGTAACTTGTTAATCAATTTAGTGAAAAAATGCACTAATTCAGATTCTTTACATGTACATTGAAACTTATAAAAAAAATAAAATAGTAATTCTGCAAGTGCCAGGACAGCTCCCCTGGAAGCGATAGGACTGACCACAAAGCATGAATAAACCTAGTCAATGCAGATGCCCTTTCCAATTAATCTCAGACACTTACCAGTGTCATATTTCTCCTTGTAATCCCTCTGTGATTAATCATTTGCAGCAGAGATCACATTCCCATCTGGGTATTTCTGAGCACGCCAGAGGCAAAGTAGCGGCACTTGTAATTTTACTTATGCCTTTATTCATTCAAATTTTTACTGTTTTAGGTTTGGGGGAAAGAGGCACAAGTGCATAGACCTGCCAGATAATGCAAATAAATCAAACCACTGCCCAGGAACCAACCCATGGCCATGCAGCCAGTCAAGGCCTCCTACCCACTCTCTTCTCTGCTTTCCATCTCTGCCCTACACCCTCTTCCCTACGGACAAGCCAGTAAGTCCCTTGCAGTGGGCACAACCACAGACGACTCCGGTTCCTGCTGGAGTAGTCTGAGGTGGTGTCCATCAGGAGAGTCATCAGGAGATGGAGACTCCTGATGGAGAGTCCTGACGGTGGTGCCATCACTCTCCTGACCTCCTGTGATTCACCGTGCTGCGCTGGCTGATGGGTTGGTTTCACATTGCTTCACCAACGTCGAGCTGCATCTGGAAAGCCTTCAACAACCTCTGAGCTGGTAGAGGTCCCACATGACTGCCCCCGAGCAGTCAGCAGCCTGGGATGATGCTCTTTGGCATGAGAGAGGACAGGTTATTTTCTGTCCAAGCCTTTCAATGGTTAGAAAGGGAATCCTGTCCACCATGACCCTGGGCAAAGAGCAAAAAGCACCATGCAATCCATCTCAAAATACTCCCAAGACAAGTAGCACACCAGCATAATCACAAACCTGGAGGATGCAAAGCCCTAGGTGAGGACAGGGACCTAAACCTAAGGGGTCACTGAAGTCTGAATACAGATCAGGAGCACGGAGGTTCTCTCCGACACCACGTTAGGACTCATCCCATGCCTGTTTGCTTTTTTTCTCAATCCTCTTTTAACCTTTCTTTGCCGAAGCAGCAAACTGTTGATCTGGGGGTCTTCTTCTTGCTGTTAGAGTTCATGTTCCCTGGACTTTCTCCACCGTGTCAACTGCTAAGCCTTGCACTCCTTCCTCTCCTGATGGGAAAGGTAAGACTTATAGGGAACCTGCCATCTCTAGATCCCCAGCTTTCAAAAAATACCACTGAAACAGAAGCTCTAGATAAAAATCAAGGCAGCTCTACTATTACTGTAGTTTACATGACATATCTGCATGTGTTGTTCCATCTAAAAACATCAGGAAATGACATCTGTGGGTGGGAAAGGAAGTTGATGGGTCATAAAACGGGAAGTGTGGATTTCCTTTGATGTTTAAACTTCTGCTGAGGGAAAACAGCAGTAACCCAACTGCCCTATTGCTTCTAACAACCTCCCAGGGAATGCACAACTTCAAAATAGCACAAGTATTCAGTGTCAGCTGCAAGCTTAGTGACATCCAACGGGCACGGGTGGACTCCTACAAGCCTTTACACCAGACAGGGTGCTTTAGGGGTGAAACGCACACCAGCACACCCAGTGCTACACGCCCATTACATCTCCAAATCAGGTGTAAGTAGAGATTTGCGCCGATGCACTAATCCGAGATGGCAAAATTTATCTGATGCCCATTTCATCAGAGCAGGAACGGTATCTGTCACTGAAGAGCTGGACTCAGAACTTAGCTTGGGCTACTCTAAATTCCATTTCAGTGAGGGACAACAGATTTTGGCATGTTCAAAGGTCATTTGATGAACAGATGGAAGAGCTTTCCATGGTGGTTTGGAGAATCAGTCTCCCTGTGTTGTAGGACATCATAGAATCATTAAGGTTGGAAAAGACCTCTACGATCATCAAGTCCAACCATCAACCCAACCCCCCATTTCCTCTCGTCCTATCGCTTGTTACTTGGAAGAAGAGACCAACCCCCACCTCGCTCCAACCTCCTTTCAGGTAGTTGTAGAGCGCGATGAGGTCTCCCCTCAGCCTCCTCTTCTCCAGGCTGAACACCCCCAGTTCCCTCAGCCGCTCCTCATCAGACTTGTGCTCCAGGCCCTTCCCCAGCTCCGTTGCCCTTCTCTGGACACGCTCCAGCACCTCAAGGTCCTTCTTGTTGTGAGGGGCCCAAAACTGAACACAGGATTCAAGGTGCGGCCTCACCAGTGCCCAGTACAGGGGCAAATGGACAGGGGAGATGTCAGACACAGAGGACTTTATGTACCTGCAATAAACAGCCTATTGCAATAAGCTTCTAACTCAATTCAGAGTAAGGCTCGTTTGCGTTCCCTGCCATCTATTGCCTCCACAGTAAGCCAAAGTCCACAGGAGATGTTAAGGGAAATGTCACAGTGGGTCAGTGGCTGACATGGTGAGCAGCCCTCAGCAAAAACATGGCTAAGCTCAAGGCAAAAATCATCTTACGCTTCTGACTGTCAGGATAGGGCTGAATACGCACCAACTGTCTAGGAAGGGACTCGCATCGCCTCATGCTCCCAGTGTTAATCCTTCATCAGTAACCTGAATATTTCCAATGGCTGGTAGCAAACAAAAGAATCAAACAAACTCTTAGAAAATTCCAACAAGAAACAAGAACAAATCGCATGGTTTGTGCACACTGCCAGGCGAGGCAGGCAGGTCACCTTCCAGTCACATAAGCAAGCGTACACTTAATGTAAAGCATGGGAGACTGAAACGGTTTACATGACTTGTACGGTTAAAGAACATGCTTATCTTTCCTCTTTGATCTAGGGACAGACTTATTGCTTTTAAACCTCATCCCTCTTTAACCACACCGCCAGCAATTACTTTCCATCAACACACCAAGAGCTTCAAGAAGGTCCATGCAAAGAAGGGGTTTCTTCTTCCTACTTGGTTTTTGCTACAGCACAAGGGCTTCACTTCGGATTCCCCCCTTGATGGAGCTACAAAACAGCCCCAGAAGCTTCCAGAAGAGTAAAACTGCTCAGATCAGCCTCTCTATAATCAAGTCTCTGCAGCAGCATCTTTTCCTTTTATTCTTCTGAGCCTAAAGGCACCCAGGCGGCTCTGACAACGTGTAAATAAAGGCTATGGTGAAGGGAGGTCTCAGGCAGACAGCGATGCTCATTCCTGCTCCCTGGGGGGTGGGAAAGCGGGAGACAAATGAAAAGACAACAATTCTGGGTTTGCCACCCTGGGGACAGAAAAGGAGCGATGCAAATTCTAGCAATTTCATCACAGATTTCACCCAGCCGGATTCTTGCTTTACACGCAGCCCCCGGAGAGAAGCGGCTGTGGCAGAATCCCAGCCGCAGGTACACCCCAGAGTCTGCGGGGAGGACACGGACAGACAGCTGGAGCCAGGGGAGCTTTAACGGTTCAGAAAAACAGCGGATTCACACCGGTTTATTTTACTTTATTTGTCTTACGGTTCAGAAGGCTAGACTTTTACATGTCTGAAGTTGGCAGCGCTACGTTACAGCTGCATTAATGCATGTTTCCTCTCCACATGCACACATGCATAAGCGCATGTACCTTTCTCTCCCTTGCACAGATAAAACCAGCACGGAACCAAATAATCCCAACTCTTAAATCCTTTGCATTAATAGAAAAATAAACTGGCTTATATTAAGCTAGGATCACTGCCTCCAGTTTTAGCCCAGGTGATTTCCTACACGAGAGAGTTGCAGGGTCACAATTCCCATAGGGACAAAGAATTCCCTTGGTGCCAATTAGCAGCGAGGCTCCGACCTAAGCCCTTGTATTTTAACAAGTGGACGTCATTGTCATTACAGCCACTCCACCCCATTGAGCTGTAGGGCTGAAAATAGCCTCAGCTGTCGAGCTCCATCTCTCTCCATCTCTCATCAGAGCCATTTGTAGAAATGCGAGGAGGGTGGGGGGTTGCGGCGTGAACCGGTATTGACGCTGGAGAGAAGCTCAGAGGAAAAAAAGCCCTTGCTGAAGAGAAAAGCAGCACTGAGATTATGCCCTGGAAATAAAACTATTTTAAAAACTCCTTGCTGCCACCTCTCCACAGGAACCATATTTTTCCCAGGCTCTCCATGCACACTGCTATCTCCAGTTTGGGGACAAGTAGAATCAACAGCTTTAAACCCGATTTTCCTCTCTTTTCTGCTCTCCTTCGGAGGTTGATCTTTGCTCTTTTGATAACAGGGCCAGAAGTAATTAAGCAAAAGCAATCCATATTCAGTTGAGGCCAGAAGAAGGATGGATTTACTACCTGCACCTTCAGCTCCATCTTCAAATACGTTTCATAAAGCAAGACATGCTCCAGCATAGTAACACTGACATAGAAATAACCTCACCCCTCCCTCAGCTACCAACAACATTCTCCACTTTCTGCTGGATACCAGCGTCCCCCAGTCCGCTTCTCTTTAGCTGAAGGTTTAGGTCTTACCTGGAGTCTTGTCAGAGTCTGAGGAGAAACAAAGCTCTGGGCAGAGTAAGAAAAAGCCGATTCCTACTGAGTTGACAGAAGGGGAAGGAGGGAAAAGGAAAAGAGAGGACATAGGGAGACCATGGTGGTTTTGGTTCCCCCCTCCCTTGCTTTCCCCTCCAGGAAAATAAAACAGAAACCCCAGCGATGGCAGGGAGGTGCAGCAGAAGGTCCCCCCAAGTCCCCCGGCAGTGGCTTTGCTGCTCGGGGTTAGGCTGTGCCACCCCCCCCTCCCCACCCCTCCTCTGGGTTGTCCTCCTCCAGTCAAATTGCTGACGTGCTTTGCTTTCCCTCTGCAGCCCAGCTCCAAAATAGCTCTGGGTGTCATTTACCGGGGAGATTAAGTTTCCTGCAGGAGCGAGGCGAAAGGGCATCGTTTTAGGGACTCGCTGGGACAGTCCAGCAACAGAATGGGGGGGAGGTCGAACCATCAGAAGTTTGTGTCTTTGGTGGTGCGGGGGACAGGCTGCGACGACAGGGTGGGTCAGAAGCGCTCCTCAAGAGTCCATCCCAAAGCCAAGTGATAACTGTGAGCTGGGGACTCGGGAACAGGCAGCTGCCAACTTATCAGCGTTGCACACTAGACAGGAATTCTTCTCCAAAGGCATCAGATCAATAGTAGGTTTATTTATAACCCCCCAGGCAAGAGTTGTTACAATGGCAAATAAATGGCAACTTAATTCTCTCCCTTTCTTCACCTAAGCGTATCTCTCCCTACCTTTTTGCCGCGTGAATCTGAAGCGTCTGCAAAAACGGCATGAGTTGCACATCCATGACATCTCAGAGGCTCAAGATCGTTTTTTCTGCATTTGCCAGTAAAATTGCTATTTTTTTAACTATTTCCTGAACACAGAGTTCATACCAACTCTTATAAGCAATCAAAGCATTTTGAATTTAAAAGTCATTTCTGTTAATGACAGAGGAGCTAGAGCAGAGTCCAGCAGGCTCCCCCACAACCACTTCAACTCTGCGTGGCTATCAGCAGCGAGCTACGAGATAGGCTTATTTTTGGCCATAAACAAAGCAGATAACGTGCTGCAGAGTCCGAGGGTGTGGATATCAGCTAAAGACACAACAGTATGTTGTGTTTACTCACTTTTCAGGGCACAAAAACACCAGCAGGGGAGAAAAATGGAGTTTTATTTGGGATTTTGAAAGCAGGGGTTGAAAAATGTCAGAGGGATCAAAGATAGGGACCCGCGGTAGCTGCGGTGTCCTACACTATCAGGGCAGAGAACGGCTGTTTCTGCCTTGCACACAGTGGGAATCTCAACTCTTGAAGCCTCTAGGTTTTGCGTTGGGTTCGCAGGGCATTTGGCTACTGAAAACTAAAATGTGGAAGACATCCAGCATGACCTAAGTGCTAAGGGGATCTCCCTGAAAGCAGAGCTCAGGGAGAAGGTGACAAGGATGAAAAACGACAAGATCTGGAGGACTCCATTAATTTAATGCAATGGGATGACCAAGGACAAGGATGCTGGCCAGCAGGAGACACTGAAGCTGTCCTAGGGCTGTCCTAGAAAGCTTCCTTTCTCTACAGGGAAGGAGCTAGACACTGGTTTGGTCTAGAAAACCATGTTTGTTGAACCTCATGAGGTTCAACGAGGCCAAGTGCAAGGTCCTGCACCTGGGTCGGGGCAACCCCCAGTATCAGCACAGGCTGGGGATGAAGGGATGGGGAGCAGCCCTGCC
>VZTQ01009168.1:508620-529492 GCA_013400755.1 Pelecanoides urinatrix
CTTTAAAGGTCCCTTCCAACCCAAACTATTCTATGATTCTATGTTTCATCCCATACAGTGACCTGCTGAGAGCAGGGCTGTCACCTGCTGGAGAATTGACCCAGTGATGGAAGAGAAAAAGCCACAAGAAGTGTAAGACCCACCATCATCTTCCAAAGGGGGAACAGAAAGGGTAGTGTTGACTAGTGACTCTCTGATGACGGAGATGGAAGGACCAACCTCTCAACAACACTGGGGCCAGTGTTGTTCAANTTATTCTGTGTTTCATCCCACGCAGTGACCTGCTGAGAGCAGGGTTGTCACCTGCTCGAGAATTGACCCAGCGATGGAAGAGAAAAAGCCACAACAAGTGTAAGACCCACCATCATCTTCCAAAGGGGGAACAGAAAGGGTAGTGTTGACTAGTGACTCTCTGATGAGGGAGATGAAGGGACCAACCTCTTAAATCTAACCATAAGCCACGTGCTGCCCAGGCACGCTACTGCCTCTGCTCCCCATTCCTGTCAGGTCAGAATAGTCAGAATTTACCCACTGGGGCAAAACCAACCATAGAGTTATAGGATTGAAGGAAAAAAAGGTGCCTAGATCTCAGGTGACATCTGAACCGTCTGTGCCTGGGGTGAGTAACTTTATCTGATGTTTAGGGACAGCTTTGTGAAACTCGTCTCCCCTTCTTTTAAAGATGCTGGCCATTCTGCTGGGTTCTTCCCTCTGTTTTGAAGACAGTTTAAAGTTTTAGCTGCAGGTGCAGTAGCTGACACCTACCAACAAACTTACAATGACCTCCCAAAGACACAGAAAGGCTGCCCAAGTTTTGTTAGTAACAAAACTCAGCACACCTTTGAATCAATACAAATTCATTTCTGAACAGGATCATTTCCACTATTGCACAAGCTGAACATAAAAAGAAATTATTTCCTATCAAGCCCTGCTTTGCACTTCAAGCTCTACCCCCAACCTGACACTTGAATAAAGCAGTGCCCCATTTGGGGCAAACCAAAGCAAATTAAATCTTCCCCAGCCCCCCCATGAAGCAACCTCGCTTACGCTTCCCAGCCCTGTGAGATCCAGCGAACTGTGGAGTGCAACAATTGCCAGAGGAACGAGGCGGATTCTTACGGCATTAAATGAGTAAACAGCGTCTTTCACTCAACACATTGCTGTCTTCAAAAAGGAGCTCAGAAACTACATTTTATGAGCTCCACTTTTTTTTGTAATGTATATAAGGGGCCAGCTGTACATACTAGAATTGCAAAGTCATGACAGGTTCATTTTTACCCCCGTCACTCAATGACTGTTGGCAACTGACTGCCGGACCCACTGTGGCTGATGCCTCTCTGAAAAACAGAGCAAACATCAGCAAAATTCTCCACCATGCATCTAGATGTAAATACTGAACTCCATGCAGGCTCCACCGCCAGAACATTGAAGAAGGATTAAGTAATTAATACGCAGTAATCACTATTTGGAGATGCTAATTATAAGAAGGATGCAACTGCATCAGCTTCAACTTGGCAACCCTGTGGTGATGATACAAAAGCCTGGTTTCCAAACCACCATCTCTGATGCTGTTCACTTCTGAAATGAAGGCACATTTTTGGGAGGGCTTCCAGATGTGCAGCTTGTTTCCATGGTTCAGCTGATGCCTTTCAGAGAGATGGACAAGAAATATCTTTTTATTTTGTCTTTCACCAGCAAGTAAGACATACAGAAGGTGGTGTTTGTTTTAAGGAAGGCTTTTAAATGTACTTTGGTCAGCAAATCTGTGCCATCCTTTTACACTGGGAGGGCAATCCTTCCTAACATCCGGGGAGAAAGAGCCCAAGCTGGGTTTAATGTCCCAACATCTTGTCACTTGTTTTCCTAATGGGAAGGAGGATCCTTGTCCAGATTGCCACCCACCTTGGCATATTGTCATGGGGCATTTATCTCATCACTTAACTGTAAGCTCCTTGCAGCTCATCTTACAGTGTCTGCCAATACTCAGGACTAGCATCTTCTAGACACCACGCAGACAAGCAGTAATCGATCTCTGTTCTTGCACTAGCAACCCCTTTTTTGGGTGCTGTGACTTGCCCTAATTATCTTCACATGAGTGGATTGGCCAAGATACCCTGAAAGGTCACTAAAAATGAGATTAACTGAAATATCTACAGTACCAATGAGTTATTTATCTTCTCAGGAACTACAACGTGTCATGGGTTTAAAATAAAGTTTTAAAAGGAGCGGCTGAGGGAACCGGAGTTCTTTAGTCTGAAGAAGAGGAGGCTGAGGGGAGACCTCATCGCGCTCTACAGCTACCTGAAAGGAGGTTGTAGCGGGGTGGGGGTCGGTCTCTTCTGCCAAGTATCAAGCGATAGGACGAGAGGAAATGGCCTCATGTTGTGCCAAGGGAGGTTTAGATTGGACATTAGGAGAAATTTCTTCACCAAAAGGGTTGTCAAACCTTGGCACAGGCTGCCCAGGGCAGTGGTGGAGTCCCCATCCCTGGGGGTATTTAAAAGACGTGTAGATGAGGCGCTTGGGGACATGGTTTAGTGGACATGGGGGGGTTGCTAGGTTAACGGTTGGACTTGATGATCTTAAAGGTCTTTTCCAACCTAAATGATTCTATGATTCTATAAAGAAAAATCTATATATTATGAGCTAATAAAAGTTTGCATTCATAGAAAGAATGATGAAAGAGTTGAAAGAACCTGCATTTGAATGAAAACAAATAAAATGTCATCAATCACGATACTAGTCCCTTCCTCTTCTTTGAAAAGCCAGCAGACAACTTTTCCAGAAGTATGTTTTCTTCCCACTCCAAACATCAGGGAAATGTGCTTTAAATAGCAGCTTCTACTCAGGCAATTTAAAATACAGAAAAATCTTTCCTTGCACTTGAAAACCATATCTTTGAGCTCCAAAAATGCTCATCTAAACTCTTAAGTTGAAAGTAAAAGGTTGCCAAACTGATTTAACCATAGTTTACAGACACTGAAGCTAGTTGTGCTTCGTTTTCTCCAAGAAATCAATGAAATTCTTTGAATTACTATAACTAGCAAGACCTGAGGCCTTAGGTCTGATTTCAATATTCCTCGTAAGTACTAGATTTTTTACATAAAAAGGCAAGTTTTTGTCAAAAAAAGACTCCTGCTTCTCCCCACAGAAGAATTTAATTTGAATTTTTTCCCATGTGATAGTGCACAAAATTTAAAAGCTGACACTATTTTTTCTTCTCAGTATGTTTATTCAGCTTTTACAGAAAACTAAAAAAAATCCTGACGTTTTGTCTCCCTATCCAACATTAAGAATAGTTGAGGGGGGGAGGGGAGGGGCAGAAATCAATGCTATCAAAAATTTCACACAGAAATAATCCACAGACAACATGAGATATTTTTCCTACCACATCTAATTCTGATAGATAAGATGACCTAGATCTGTGTTAAACGTCACGAGTTGCTTAAAGCATTCCTAATGTATGGGAGCATATTCCCCCAAGAAAAGGTTACGTATGCCTGGCAACGTTAATTGATAGAGTCATGGAGGACACACAAAATTACTATATTACAAAGGCAACATAATACTTTGAGTTAAAACAAACAAACAAACAAACAGAGGTGCTGGATTAATTTTCTTTTAAAAGGCAGCTTTTCAGAATTTTAGGAAAAACCGATTTGTGAACAGACAACAAAGAAAAGGCAAAAGTGACACATGCTTGCCTGGCTTGGTATTAAAGGCTTCCAAAAAAGCTTATAAAGGTTCTGTATCTTTTTCAGTGCTTCCCTGCCCTTACCATTACACTTTTTCCTACACAGCTAATCTAAATTCCTAAATTCTAAAATCCCTCCTCTAATTTAACCCTACATACCCCGAACAGGAAAGACATATGGTGCCTTTCCATTTTGCCAGGAAAGCCTGGAGATGTTTGAAGACCACCATCTCCACTCATCTCCTCTTCTCCTTAACCCATTTCTGACCTGCTGATCATTTCCATTGCTCCCGCCTGGACCGACTCCAGCCGTCCACATAAATTTGAAGAGCGAGGACCAAACCCAGGCACAGCCCAGATTGGAAGGGTTACTTCGGACATGCTGCTGCCTACCGCTGCATTTGTACATCCCATGATGGATTTTTGCCTATTTCAAAACATAGAATCATAGAATCATAGAGGTTGGAAAAGACCTCTGCGATCATCAAGTCCAACCGTCAACCCAACCCCCCCATGCCCACTAAACCATGTCCCCAAGCGCCTCATCTACACGTCTTTTAAATACCTCCAGGGATGGGGACTCCACCACTGCCCTGGGCAGCCTGTGCCAAGGCCTGACCACTCTTTCAGTGAAGAAATTTCTCCTAACGTCCAACCTAAACCTCCCCTGGCGCAACTTGAGGACGTTTCCTCTCGTCCCATCGCTTGTTACTTGGGAGAAGAGACCGACCCCGCCTCGCTCCAACCTCCCTTCAGGCAGTTGCAGAGCGCGATGAGGTCTCCCCTCAGCCTCCTCTTCTCCAGGCTGAACACCCCCAGTTCCCTCAGCCGCTCCTCATCAGACTTGTGCTCCAGGCCCTTCCCCAGCTCCGTTGCCCTTCTCTGGACACGCTCCAGCCCCTCAAGGTCCTTCTTGTTGTGAGGGGCCCAAAACTGAACCCAGGATTCGAGGTGCGGCCTCACCAGTGCCCAGTCCAGGGGCACGATCCCCTCCCTGCTCCTGCTGGCCACACCAGTGCTGATACAGGCCAGGATGCCGTTGGCCTTCTTGGCCACCTGGGCACAGAGCCAGGCATTGTTGATCCCAAATCCACTTGTGCTTCCCAGTAATGCCCAAATCCTTCACAGGACTGCACCCGAGCAGCATTTTCCTGTGCTGTCATCGAGCACTAGATTGTTTTTTAATCCTTTCAGAGAACTTCATATAATTTTTTCATTCATGAATTTGTGATTGAAACTCTAAGCCTGACTTACCAAAATCAGATTTTCAGTGAAAATATTATCAGTGCACCAACGGCACAGCCTGTTTGGTTCTGCTTGACAAATCCTTCCATTTTGACATTAAATCTTCAATAACCGCACATTGAATAAAGCTCTGCACCCGTTCTACAGCACTTATTCTAGATCACATTCCAGAACTGTTTACAAGACTGTCATAGAAAAGAGTACCAAGTTTGTGTATTTTTTAACTCAATTTACAGAACTTTGTTTCCTTTCTATCTATAACATCATCATATGGGGGAATTAGATTGGACTGAAAGCTTCACACAGGTTATCTGTGACTCTCCTTGGCACAGGCTGCCCAGGGCAGTGGTGGAGTCCCCATCCCTGGAGGGATTTAAAAGACGTGTAGATGAGGCGCTTGGGGACATGGTTTAGTGGACATGGGGGGGTTGGGTTGACGGTTGGACTCGATGACCTTAGAGGTCTTTTCCAACCTTAGTGATTCTATGATTCTATGATTCCTCTTCAGCATCTTTTCAATGCTTACAAGATAGGTTTTTACTTTTTGTTCCAGTATCTTTCTGGGATTTGAAGTCCAAATACCTGGCCTATAATTATCTTTTTTTCTTTTTCCCCTCTTTCCCCCCCCCCCCCCCCATTTTAAAGACAGAAGTACACTTGCCTTTCACTGGTTTTCTGGCATGCTGGCCGCCATCAGGGGGTTCATTATTAATGTTACCTCAGATCTCCTCACCATCTGGAACATCACAAGTACTCTACAACAAAGTTCGTGAGGTCCAGCCCATTTTAAAACATTTTTCTTTTTTATGCACTTCCTAACCGATTTCTTACCTGTTAGAGACAGAGGTAATTACCCCTTTGCTACAGGCATTAACTACAATACTCACCTGGTTGCAGCTGCTCTGTAGTATGTGAAAAATAAAATTAAAAAGAAACAAAATGAAAATTTTTTAACAGCTCTCCTGCTTTACTGAATATTCAACCAATCGTTACTCAATCTTTTTTTTATCCGTTATATAATTGTAAAATTATTTTTGTTGTTCTTAAATCACTTGCTATTTGCATTTTATTTCACGCCTTAGCTTTTCTTAGACACTGAGCAGTATCTGCCTGCGCCCAGCTCTGCTCAGGCACATACCGGCTTCGAGAGCACTTGCATCCACAGCCAGAACAACAGCACGGTCACGCTTACGTCTTCCGAATAGTCCACAAACCTTCCTTGATTCCCGTGGCTCCGCTCTGCATCACCGCTTCTCTAAATGCAACTCAAATTCACCTGCGTCTGACCTGTGTATAAGGGGGGAAAAACGGTTCCGCAGGTGGTGCAGCACTGGAACACGGACCCAGAGCGGGGGATCTCTGCCTACGGAGATACGCAGAATTCGAGCGGACGAGGCTCTGAGCTGTGAAACTGGCCCCTGCTTTGAGCAGGGGTAGGAGCAGATACTTCAGAAGTCCCTTACAATCTTAGTTATTTTATATTGTGATCCTATGAGCTGATCAGCTCTTCTCTTAGAATATGTTTCTTGGAGATTTTCCCTTTAAATCTCCCCTTTAAGAAGTCCACAAAAGCTGTCTAGTACTTCTTGAATATTATTATATGGGTCATCTTTGATTTAAAGGGAATAAAAAAACCCCGAGAATTAGGCTTCAGTAGTTTCTCCATGGTTTTATTCTCTACGTGAAGAAGAAGAGTCATGCTGCTAGAAACAGATGCAGGGTTTACTACTTCTTTTGCATTGAGGGCAGTGCAATTGCCATAGCTAAATACACTCTTTGTAGAAAGCAGTCACTTTTTGAATAGAACTGTTTTTCAAAAATTCTTCCGTTCCTTTTAAGCTCTCACCATGCCTCCCACGGGTTTTTCCTTTGTATTTCTTCTTTTCCTTCCCTTCCTCTCTGTCATAACTTCACATCTTTAAATACTCCATCCTTCCTGAAAACATTCTCAAAGCGCAGTTTTGAAGCAATACGAAAGAATACAATCTCGAAGCAATACAAGCAGTATTGCTCCCTGAGCAACCACCATTTTCCTGAAGGTTTAGATCCAGAAGCATTTTCACGGTAGGCTTTGCATCGCTGCGCGTCAGTAGTTTGCCAGCTATTGCCTTGCTACCCAGCAAGGTTTTATAGCAAGGTTAAAAGATACTGGACTGGATACTTTTGGATTTAATCCTGATGTAAGTACTCTTTTGTTTGTGAATAACTTCCGAGTGGTGAAAATCTTAACATGCAAATATCTTGGATCACGCACAGTCTATGAAGAGACCTGGAAGAAGCAGGTCAGAAGCTTTTGTATGTAAATATTCAGACAATAGTAGGACACCGGGAGAAGTTAGAAGCTGATTTGCCTTGTGGAATGTCTTTGACACAAGAAGTTTAATCCATATCAGAAAGTTACCTAAAAGTAATGTCTATTTTTAAGTGCTTAAGTAGTACCACTGATGTCAATGCGATTAGACAGATGCTCTAAGCCAGTCATACGCACAAATCTCTTCCTTGGTCATGGTTTCAGTTAAGGAAGAGGCGTCAGCATTGACCAAATTGTCTGTTTCTCATCCCAAGGGTTCTCCAGACCTTGTCCAGTGGCTCAGCTCACCCCAGCGCCTACAGATCACTGCTGTCCGGCTGCGGACAGACAATCCTAGTTAAGGCAATTTCTTTTCATATCACAAAAGAATTCAGTCCTTAAATTCCCCTCAGCTGGAACCCAGGTCAATCATTTACAAAGTGATTAAGGATCCAGGGAAACCTTCACTTATACACCTGTAAATCCACAGACCAGCTTTTCTTCACAATTGCTGCCAGCAACTGTCTGCAAAATCTAACTGGAATAGTTGGACTGAATTTTGAAGTGATTCTGATGAATATGGAATATAACTTTCCTCATGGATAAAGGATGCCTATGCTGAACATGGGGAAAACAGAAGCTGTTGCTACCATACACTCTCAGCTTAATAGTGGTCTTAGTTACACTACACTAACTCTGTCCTGTTTGGGCAGCAACAGTAGCACAAATAATAAAAGACCACCATTCCCAAGAGCTGCCCATGCACCGTTTGGATGAACACGGTATAAGATCAGCAAAAAGACTGTAGTAACTTACTCTGTAAAGACTTTATGGGGCCTGAGTACATGCACAGAGTAAATTCTAGTCCCACCTCCATCCTCATTTCTTTCAGGTGGCCACTGTATCGAAATGCACCATTCATCCCAGTATTCTGATGAAAACCCCTGACACTAGCAAGACAGACTTTATTTCCCCCATTAAGACCTGTGCCTTCATACGGCTAATCCCTCTTACTTATTAAGTTGTTTGTTCTTCTGGACATTGAGTTTGATGGAGTTGCCCTATAGGCTTTGCTATGCCAGCGATCTGACAGGATAACGTAAAATCCTAAAAAAAGGATTTTTATTGCACTATAATCTCCATGCCAACAGGTTATATATTGGTTGAAAATGGACTTGTGGATCACAGACATAATAAAGCAGTACCCCATCAATTCAGCTAGATTGCTCCTCTAAAACCATTTATGCCAATTGCTCACTCATCTTTGTTTAAAGTTATATATATGTGTATGTGAAGATATATCTTCAGCAGACTTATTTTTCACTTTAAGTGATTAGAGTCTATCCTGCACTGGGTATAAACCACAAGCTTCTAGTGTCACACTGATACAACTATATTGACTTAAACTCAAGCAGATCCTGAGTTCTTCCCCATTTACATCAAGAACTGACAAGTCAGCCTGAACCCCACGAGAAGCAGAAGGAACTCTCATTCGATAGATCCGTAGCACAGCAAGATGGGCGAGAGATCAGAAATGGGTCCCGAGAGTTAGCAAGCTATGGATTTATCGAAGAGCGTTAGCTGAACAACTATGCACGCAGCATAGTCTACGTGAGATTCAAAACTCCTACCTACAGAAACCGCTCTCTTTTCTAATTATTGATGAGAATATACCCAAGCAACTTCTAGCACCTCTGACTCTCGTCTACATTTCTCAAAACAAGTTTATCAGCAAAGTTAGAGCTTATGTCTGTAAATCAGAATGTACATATAGCTCCTTCACTTTGCACGTGTTGCACGCGGGGCTCCGCACGGGGCACGCGCTGTACGCAGCAGCTTGCTGTGAGTGAACAGGCAGCAGGAAACCTGACCTTTAATGCAACCACACAAGTACAGAAGGAAATGGAAAAGGAGAAAAATCACTTTTGCTTTGAGCAATCTGAAGGTGGAGCGTGCAAAATTGGCCCTGAAGGTGGATTTAGGGGGCATTTGGGGATTGGCAGTCACTTTGTAGCTGGTGGCTCACATTTGTTCTGACACACACACGTGCACTCTTGCACGCACAAAACCATACATAAGTTTCAAAGCATTCAAGCAGGTTTTTCCTCAACACTGATTTTACTATTAGAACCCACGTATCCTCCCTACTTGCATCTATCTCCCTATTACTGTTGTGAAAGTCAGTAGAAGCTACACTGGGTCCTAATTTGTACGCAGATCTGTGAAAAGAAAATAAACACGGCTATTGAATGTTGTACCTATTGCTATTTTTAAAATTTTCTTAAAACCACCCAAAGCAAAACAATAAATCCATAGCAGTGAGTTAAAATTTGAAGTTAAGAGGAAAATATGTACCAACCTCGCATTCAAGTTTGCAGTGTGTGAGAGATCTCCACCTGCAACATTAATGGTTTGCTGTGACAGACATTTTTCAGTCGCCGTCACAGACGAAGGTCACAAACACAGGGAGCGGGGAGAGAAGCTGCATTTGGGTCACAGATCACAGATCCCCTTCACTAATCAATTACCCAAGCCACAAGGATCTGGCAATTGTATACCACAAGCAATAGCAGAAACTACTTGGCAGGCAGTCATATAGTCTGAAATTACTATATAAAATAGTGTTTTGTAGTAAAATTTAGAAGGCAGGCAGTGGCTCTGCTATGAGGAAGAAAATTGGAACAGCTGGTAAGGCAGTTCTCCTTGTACCGCCAGTGTGAGAGAGAGAGATCCATTTCTAGGACAACACATTAGTGAGGAAACTAAGATGACATATAGAAACATTTGTCACTTTTTCAGTTGATCGTTACTTCCCTTTTAACAGCTAGACTGAGATCTTTATGCTAAATCTCTCTTCTCCACTTTGGATGTCCATCTTCTGCATTTCACCCACTGATCCTAAACAAATAAACCCAATGTTTCAGGTTTACATTTGTTTATAATCACCTTCATTTATTTTTCAGAATACAATGCAGAAAAATTTGTTCTTTAAACAGTGCAAAAGAATGTTGCTTCTTCTAGGAAAATAAACTAATTCTTCAAGAGTATTTAACTGAATTCGCTGCTTACTGAGGCTGTGCATCTTTTGCAACCCAACACTCTTGAACTACATGTATCTCTATACATAGCGTGATTCATCAGCTGGAAATCAAAGGTCTCCTCAGTAAGTTTAATGAGTTAGCACTGTGGAAACACAGTGTTTTCATTTCCATGTAGGACTATTATTCAAATCAGAACAGTACAACTAAATTGCACGGCTTCAGAAAGCTCAGCTTGTCAAACAAATATGTATTTCAAATACTTCCAATTAATTTTATTTAAAAATCAACGTAAGATACCAAATGTTATCAGACTAATTCGGGGGTAACAGGCTAGGAGGAAAACATTTTGCTGCGACTGTTTTCCAAAGCATCTTCACAGGCAGGCTGCCAGCATAGTCATACTAAAATAGTTGCCACTATTCCATTACAGGTGTTTTGGAACAAGTATCAAAGCAACCAAGCTGTATTTGAATAAAAGCAGAGACACCCATCAGTGGAGGGATGTTTCTCTAATGATCTGCTAGATAACAGTGCTTTGGAAATCCTCTTCTCTACATAAAAGAAAGAAAGAAGGAAAAAAAAAAAAAAGAGGGGGTTTCTTGCAGTGCCCCCAGAATTAACTTACAAAACATGGGTCCAAAACAGCGATGACAACAGAAACCTGCCACGAGTAGATGAAGATAGCTTACATCCAGAAACCCACACACATCTGATCTGCTTCCATTACCCTCGTTAGCCATTTTTATATGCAGACTTTGTATTCGGTTCTTATCCTGCAAGATATCAGGGCTGGGCTGGCACTGAGGCTCTCTGGTAACCAAAATTCCTTGCCAAAAGCCAGAGCCCTTGATCGCTCCTAAACCCAAGGGCACGTACAACCCGCAGCCCCCGAGGGGCAGGGGGTGGATGCCTCGGGGAGCCTCCGAAACCTCCTCCCTGCAGCCACTCCTGACATTTCTGCCCTCGGTTCTCTGCGGTAGAACGTACGTGCCCCGTGGGGTCTCACAAAAGCTTCGGTATGTTCTTCCCCAGTCACGACACGGGATATGCAAAAACTTGGTGGATTTGGGATGGGAGTGAAGGGCAAAGGGAACCAAAAATGTTTGTGGGGCGTTGATTTGGGAGGCACTCTTCCAAAAGTGAGCTACGGAAAAAGAGCTCAAGTAACTTCATATTGAGATATTTGAGAGGTCAGTTGAATCAACAGGTCAGTTGAATATGGAAATACCCTGCCTGCAAATCACGTTTAAATTATTCAAAGCACCATGAAAATTTCTATAAATTTGCCACTAATGAAAAACAATTTTATCAATTACTTTTTTCTGCATGTCACCAGAAAAGAAAATGCTTAGAAATTTTAAACTCTAAACTGAGGAACCTTTTTTCCCCTGCAAGGTTTGAAATTTCACACTCGACTCCACAAGACAAACAAGCTGAATTCTGGTATTAGCTGTGCAATGCTTGACTTGCGACCAGTAACACATTCACAAAACGTGCAGAATAGAATTAATCCCATCAACAACGTAAGTAACAATGCAGATCGCCAGCTCAGGCTTCATCTGTTACTAGTGGAAAAAACAAGGGCAATTCCAGCCCACGCGACCTGGCACCAGGTAACTGCGTGTTACGAGGAGGAATCTCCCTCAACACTTACAAAGTACACCAAGTGCTGGTATGACAGGCAGAATAGAAGGGATCCTGAAAAGCCTGTAAAGAGCAGCTGACAGTGCAAATAAAAACGCAAGTGTTCACAATATATTCTTTTTTGACTGTCTCTACCTACCTGCTGTGCACATATAGACACACGATGTGCAATTCCCAAATACAAAGAGTT
Organism: Pelecanoides urinatrix; assembly: GCA_013400755.1. Classification (NCBI taxonomy): domain Eukaryota; kingdom Metazoa; phylum Chordata; class Aves; order Procellariiformes; family Procellariidae; genus Pelecanoides; species Pelecanoides urinatrix. The sequence goes on from VZTQ01009168.1 coordinate 520,725, forward strand.
TCCATATACCTGAGATTTGCCTGGATTCATCTCCCCGAGGAAGGGAGAGGGGAATCAAGATCTGCACATCAGCGATTTGCAAAGCACATCTAAAGTGTCTCTTAGGACATTCAGCATGAAGGAGTTCTGTTCCTGCTTATAGCTTCCAAGCTCTGCGTTAACAAACCCAGATCTGCAACACTTGGTAATTTAGTTGGAGAAACATGCCAAATTCATCAAGACTTTTCCCCCCCAGTAATGCTCTGTCAAGATTGTCCTTTATTTTCAACTATTTGATGCAATTCTACACTTTCACAAGTCATCTCTTTGTGTGACCTTGCATCCGCATCAAAAGATATTGCTCAGACCCAAGAAGAACAAACGCCAACCAAAACTGCCTGTTTTGGCAGAATTTGCTGAAGTAATAAAACCAGTCACATAAAACATGAAGAATTTTAATTTTTGTAACTGCGTTAAAGCAGAACACATAACATGTCTTTCCAAGGCAGAATTACCAAACCCAAATTCATCCCACATGGAGAACAGCAGCTGATAAATAGTGTGAGATGAACTAAACAAAACAAGAAGCTGTAACTATTTATTATTAGGGACATACATACAACACAGCTGATTATTTAAATAAAAGGAATCAAATCACATACATAAAAATACTGGAAAATTACACTGGCCATGATTTATTACAGAATTCTCATATTTCTGAGACTTTCATACGTGTAACACAAACTTTAGGATCTCTTTTAACCGTTGTACCTTTTGCTGAATAGAAACCCCGTGTTAGTGCGCACAGTTTGCCTGAAGCTACAGGTGAACATAACCTAGCCCCAGCCACAAGGCATCCCGGTGTTCCACAGAAAACGACTCAGGGAAAGAAAAAGGAAAAGCACGTGAGATTCACAAGTTAAGGTGTACCCACGCCCTGTAATATCAAAGCACATCCCAAAGAGATCTGTGAAGTATAATTTTAAGAATGTTACACAAGAGGTAGAAGTAAGATTTTTGCAGCGTTCATTCAAACATCCACAGTTGTTTTACAGAAATACTTAAATAAGCCTAAACTGATTAATGATTAAAATCTTGTATAATCAACAATTGACTGACTTTTTAAGCTAAATTATACTTTCACATATTTCTGTTGGGCCTACTGAATGGATCAACTCACAAAATCCTCCTTCAGTAATATTTCACTAGCAGTGTAAAATTTGCTATTTTAAGTAAATGAGTTCGACCAACAAACATGTAAAAGATATACTTCAGACACCAAATAGTATATTAAAATATAGACACTATGAATCTTTGTATATCTGTCATAAAAAATAAAAGGAAACTTATTTTTCCCCGTATATATTGGAAATAGCCTAATTCTGTGAAAAAACTATGCTCATTAAGTTATTACTGTGCATAAACAAGTTTTAAATTGGTTGTATTTTATACAGTAAAAAAATGTAAAGCAATCTTTGTCTGGCAATGATTTTAAGTTGACTCTGATTTATTCTTTCTGTCTAACAAGCTTTTTTTACACACTATATGCAAATATTTTCCTTTTTAAAGCTCATTTGGCAAACAAGCAAAGAGGATTTTTAGCTCCAGTTCCTCAATTTTCTTAAAAGTTGCTCCTAACCTGATACATTTTCAATCTCTAACAGCACAGACTATATACATTAAATGCATCTGTTTTTTTTTTTTGCACCTTTGATTACAGTATTGCTAATGAAGAAAAATAAGGACCTTCCATTCTATATAACTGATAAAATCGATTGGCAAAGTTGTTATTAAAAAAAAGAAGTTAGAAAGCAGTTATCTACCAAAACATGAGAGATGCCTGATTTTTATATAATGTTCTACAAAACAAAAAAAGTGCTGGTGACTGAGATGGATAAACTGCACAGGAAATAAATCAAGGTCTTGGTATGGTTAAGGCTATATTTCCGCAGAAGCAGATCACGACACAACAAGGTGCAAAATTCTCAGAAACCCACAAATTCAATTCAGCCAAAGTTTCTGCAGTAGGTACATTCCTCAGCTTTAAAAGAAAGCAAAATTATCCTGCCAATTCCAAGTTGTCAGTGTAGTGAGAAACCTTATAAAAAAGGTTGGGAACACATTCTTCTGGAGTTTCTTGATAACAAATGTTCAAGGTGAACTACTAAGCTTGTATTTACAAAGAGCCCACCTAACCTGTGATATCATGCCAGTAAAGCAACAAAGCCAGATAAAGACAAAAATCTGTTACAGCTGCTGGCTTCAATGGAAGCAGGACCACGCCCACCTCTTCAGTAGCCTAACTGCAAATGCACCTATTTAAAAATAATAATAATAAGATCTATTCGAAAGTCAATGCACTGATGTGCAGTACTCCCTGTTCTTGTTCAATATAACGTGCAATCTTGAAGAGCTACATAATAGGGAACTCAAGTTTTTCCACTTTAATGATGCTGTTAGGAAAAAAAAAAATCTATAGAAGACTGTGGCCATAAAGTAGAGTTGTAAAACTAAATTTTCAATTAAGATCACATACACTGACAAAGCAATAAAGATACAAAGAACAAAAAACCCAAAACCCTACTGCTTTGCGTTGCTCCAACATGCAGCATTTTGACACCACAGCTCCCAGGCAGAGAACTCGGGGCGGGGGGGTGGGGAGGAAATCAGCTTTCAGAGCAGGTAACAATATAACTTTAAAAAAAAAACAAAACATATAGGCTTAAGGTCTGTTTGTTGCATAATCTTCACAGCATTTAAACAAAAAAAATCTAACTTCCTACAGAATTAGAGCTATGACCTAATATAAATTATGTATCTGAGAGTATACTGAGCAAAGCTGAATGCTGACACTTGAGGAAGAACAGATTTAAAAACCAAACAAACCGTTCAATGGAAGTTTTACGCTAAGCACTCCTTGCCACTTAACCCTACTTCATTCTCCTCCCTTAGAGATAGCAGGTGAGAGGTGGTGATCTTGATCCAGGAGGAAGAACCAACCCCGTTGTTTTGAACCAGCTGTTCCCAAGCCCTATTCTAGCCCCTCAAGCTGGCACACGGCTTGATTCCAAACGACTAAAACATACAGGAGCGGAAGGATGGCTACCAGAGCGGGACAAGAACAAGCCAACTCTGCCACAAGTCTCAGCAGCTGAACCGTGACAGCATCTACGAGCAGCAGATGGGGAAAAGGGAAACACAGTTTAAGCAAAGACAGACTCCTGGCCCCTCTGGCTCACACCCTTCTGACCGCAGGAGCCACAAAGAGGGGTGATCCCGTCCACTGCAAGTGGGGTTTCCTATGGCTCAGTGTTTCCTTCCTTCTTGCAGTTTCCCCTTCCTTTGTTTCCCCAAACAGAATGGGAGAAAGCCTGGACAGCAGATGAAACACAATCCCAGGAAGCTGTGCTCGTGGTCACTTCTGGAGAAGTGCACAGGACTAAAGCTAGGAAGCTTTCCACAAAATTTTGGAGTACCTCCACACTTCTCTGAAAAAGCAGTAAAGGCTAAATGGCCAGCAAGTATCTCAAGAAAGCCTCCCACTCGCATAATCTCCATCTTCTACTATTCATTTACTTCACCAAAGAGAAAAGGTACCAGGAATAATAATAAGAAACTTATTATGGAGACTAGAGCATTAGTTTCCAAGCTGTAAGGCAAATAATTTCCAAATTATACGTATCCAAGAGCAGACAAAAAGATTCGTAGCAATAGTAAACACCAAGAGCAAAAAAGAATATTCAGTCTGGAAAGAAAAAAAAAACAATAGCGGCACTTTGGGACCTAATAGTCTTACACACACTCCTGAAAAGGCCACAGCAAGACAAGCACCACGAACCTAGACAATCCCCCTGTATGCTGGTCTAATTAAAATAATGACAAACTAATACCAGTTTTTTAGTTTTAGTTTATATAGATACTGTCAGATTAACTTAATTGCCAGAGGGACCCTGCGGACCCAGAAGAAAAGCAGAGATACCAAACCTATAACCAGAAAAAAAAGTTCTTCCTCAGATGCTGGCCTCTTTTCTGGGAATCAAGAAGGCTGAATCACCAGAAACCTCCAGCTATTTATACAGAATACGGAAATAATTTTAATTCTTAAACCTATGTTGTATTGGACTATCAACTGGGGATTTTAAAGTATTAAAGATTCACTACCAACTATCAAAACATACACCCTAATAATAATATTGAGTTGAGAAGGGACTCTTAAGTATGCAGTTTTCTTAAACTGGAGCAATCTAGTATCATCACTACCATGACGAGCTACAACTCTGCTACCTTCCTCACCTCATTCAAAAATTTAAATTGCATAAATCAAAACATCAAAAAAGAGAACGATTAAATCTCAACAAAGCTGGGGAGGAGGGGTGGGAAGGGAATAAACTACTTTTTACCTGATTGCTCCAAAAATGGGGAAAGAAAAGAGGAAAAAAAATACCAAACCAAACTTCAAAACAAAAATACCACCTTACATGTGACCTAATACCTTAACTCTGCTTCCACTGAAGTCAGTAAATGTGAATACAGTTAGTCCCTAAAACCAGAAGCATTATACTTATTCATACCAAAAATTCAGTGCAATACTTACAGAATTTATACATTGTTGCCAAATTAAACACTAAGCAGCTAAAAATATTTTATGACTGTAACAGAGCTGCTGCAACTCCAGGTGGGTGTTTTATAAACTAGTGGTTTTTTTCCCCTGAAATACAAAAGGGTGTGTAATAAAGCAACAGAACTGAAGCATTCTGAAAGGACTTTTGCCTTTATAGGTCTAAAGCCGCCCATAATCAAATAATTTAAAGAAATGGGCACGAAATTATTTTAATATGAAGACCTAGAGTTTCTATGAAGAAAACAGAGCAAGGCAAAATGAAATACGAGCGCATCCTGGTTGCATTTGTAGGGCATGACAAGGAAAATCTGATACTAACACATTTGACCCGTGGCGGCTCTCCGCAGCTATGGTGCTTTCCGCTTGTTGAAGAGCCCGTAACTGGACAGTCTAGCAGTATGCAAGGACAACATTAACAGCGTAGGCTAATTGTTAGCTATAGTCAAATGCAGCCACACTGTAACCCTTTTTAAATGCATTTTTAAACTGCAGTTGAAAACAGAAATTAGCGTACAGCTATTCACCATTTTTGAAAAATGAGACTGTTAAAGGCACATTAACTATATTATGAACCGATAAAGACCACATTCCTTCACAAGAATAACACACGAGCAATACAATAAGGACCTACTACGCCCTATACATTCACCACTGCAAAACAATCCTGCAGGACTACAATTGTTCTGTAAACAGAAAAGCCAATCAAGACTTTCAAATTCCGATTTCCTGTCAACACAGTAATCATAATTAAAAAGCAAAATTATTCCTTAAATGAAATACTGCAGACTCCACTTTTTAAACTGTGGAGTATAGTTAATTAGTTTCAGAAATGCAAATTTAACCTTCTTAAATTAGTTAGTGCAAATAAATTGCACATGCACACAGAGAAAACACTCACACTAAAGTAACTCTCTCCACTACCTATTTTTAGGCTAAGGCTGAAAATATTCTCTTAAGTTGAATTCACCTTCTTTGGGGGGCGGGGGGGGGGCGGGATTTTGCTATACTAAGATTTTGATTTCCACCAACTTTTGTTTTTAAACTTTATTCAGTGGATTATAATGAGGCTTGTGTAATTTTTTTTCTACAAAGGTATGTAGCTGCTGCCTCATTACAGTTAACGATGGTACTACTGAGACTACATCTGCTCTAGAAACATCCACAGATCCAAAACTACAGAACTGCATTTCGAACATTTTGCAAGTACATATATATATGGAAACAATTATATATTTATCCATAAAATGTCAAATTCAACATCGAACACTATGGAACACAAAAATCTTAATTTTTGCCTTTCAAACTTTGCTCATATCCCCAACTTAATTCACTTTTAAAATATGAACTGCTCTCCAAAGCCATACTGGTACCAAAGAACCTTTAGTTGGTTCTTAGTACATCTTACGAGATCGTGTAACAGTAAGACAGTTGTTAAAGCATTAAAATATTTATAAGTGCCCTAAGAACAAAACTTGAATTACTCATTCTTTTCTAATTCTCACCCTGAACACTCACACGGATACATAACACTTCTGATTGTCTAAGCCACAGAATGGAGACTAGTTAACAGCAATTAAATATATTAAATCTTCCATGCAAAAAATTAATCAGTTAAACAGCTTTGGTAACCTAGTATATAGTTAGCTTCTGTAAATATTTTGCAAACATCCCTTCCCCCACAAAAATCCCTATATACCATGTGTATATTTATATAATAATACATATATTTCCTGAGTAAATCGTTAAATCTGATTATTTGGAAGATTTGGCAAAATATCCAACTTTATATTACTAAAATAGAATTTTAAATAAACATTCAATAAACACCTTAAAATAAATATGGAATGTTTCTGAAAATTATAGTACCATGAACTTACATTAACAAGAAACAATAATTTTTTAATTAAGTGCATACTATGTTATATAGTTACTGCTTTTTAACCCACTGAGGAATCAATAAATCTAATTTCTAATCCTGAGTGACAATTTTATATCACCTGCTAATGTGTACTTCAGTGCAGTACTTACTGCAAGTCTACAAAATCCTTTTTTTTTTTTAATGGAAAATTTTAAATGGACTATGCTATAGAAAAGCTCAGTTTACATTGGTTTAGCTAGAAACTGAATTGGCAGCACAACTGCTGAAGCATCTCACACAACCAACATTAAATACTGATTATTCTTGTCAAACTGTTAGCGATAACCTGAATGACCTGACTCCCTGTCACAAGAAACAATACAGGAGAGTGGATTGCTCTGTACAGAGTGATGGGATGCAAAGTACTTAGTGATCACTTTGGCACTTAAAAGAACTATATAATGGTGCAAAAAAACCCTGAACAATAATGAAATATCTTTCAAATTGATTTTTTTTTTTAAGTATGCTAAATTGTATCATTAACAAAAAAAGGAGAATTAAGTTCTACCACATCTGGTTTCTCAGGTCATGGCTTGACTCACAGCTGATCCACAGCTTTGGGTAAGCACACAAGGAAATGCTCAGCTATTGTTTAGTTCCTCTGAATAATAAAATTCTTATGTAGCAGACATTGCAATACCAGCAATATTAAAATTGCATTAACACTATTACAAGATGTGTCTCTCAACACCAGAATCACAGTAATAGAATTGCAGCACTGATCAGTTATATTAACCCTTTTGCTTTTTGATAACCTGTCAAAAACACCTTCCGTGGCACTATGCAGGACACTTTGCCCTTCCCTCCCAGTCCTCAGCCTTCTGCCTCCCTTTTGTTGTTATTATTATTATTATTTGCTATTATTCCAGAATCCTCATGGGTTCCTTGGGTTTTTCTTTTTTGCTTCCTTTGTTTTCATGTTCCATGCTGCTTTTTTCTTGTGTGCTTGTGTTTGGAGGACAAAGCTCTTGCAACGCCCTTTCAACAACTTCTTGTTTTACCGGACCGCTTGAAGAGGTTTTTGGCAAAGTCATCTGTAACGCACACCATAAAGCGGTACGAGCCTTGCGTGTGGAACCAGCCAACTCTCTAATGGCAGCTGCCAGAGCCAGAACATCTGCAACAGAAAAACACGTTACAGGTTAAACTAGTATACAAGCCTGGTAATATTAATAAATTTAAAAAATTCTGTACACGAGTTCAACCCATCACCGGTACGCAAAGCGTGCTTAAGAAACAGCTAACGCTGTACCCTGGCACTGTATTAGTTGAATTCCATCAGTTAGCATTCTTCTCTTGCAAATGATAGCTATAACATCTCACACTAATAGCAACCATAACTGTGTCCAAAATTCAGTGGCATAACCATCAGGCCTGTGAGTAAGCCACGTTAATTAATGTTATCAGAGGGGACTATCTACAACGACGCTCAACAAGTACGATTAGTAAAACAACCTACTCAATTCCAACCAGATGAGCATGATGCAACCCTGTTTTCATCCTTTGTCTTCCTTGCAGCGGCACCGATACCCACCCAGCCTCACAGTGAGAAACGGCTGACTGCCAACCTTTGGATACAGGATCACCAACAGTAGAACTCAAAGAAACACATATTTCATGGCAGAAAACAGACTACAGGCTTTTCTATATGTGATTTACATTGTGCTTAGCGCAGTTCTTCATCAGAAACACAACTACACTGTAGATGTTACCATTAACCATAAAATTTTTATTTATTTTTAGAAAAATTGCAATTTTTTTCTAAGTACAATACAGGACGGTTCAAATAATGCTTCCACATACTTTTACTACACAGCATTATCAAAAACACAGTTTGTGGCATTTTTTTTTTTTATGGTAAGATGACAACTACCTGCTTCCTGGCTTATACTTGGACCTAATGTCACATTACACAATTTCAGGAGTAATTTTAGAAGTTGGTTTACATATAGGACTATTACTTTTAAGGATATGACATCATAGGAGGAGCTTGCCAAGCCACTCTCCATCATTTACCAGCAGTCCTGGTTAACGGGGGAGGTCCCGGACGACTGGAGGCTCGCCAATGTGACGCCCATCTACAAGAAGGGCCGGAAGGAGGATCCGGGGAACTACAGGCCGGTCAGCCTGACCTCGGTGCCAGGGAAGATTATGGAAAGGTTCATCTTGAGGGCGCTCATGAGCCACGTCCGGGACAACCAGGGGATCAGGCCCAGCCAGCACGGGTTCATGGAAGGCAGGCTCTGCTTG
>VZTQ01009168.1:529581-595472 GCA_013400755.1 Pelecanoides urinatrix
AGCGTGTCCAGAGAAGGGCAACGGAGCTGGGGAAGGGCCTGGAGCACAAGTCTGATGAGGAGCGGCTGAGGGAACTGGGGGTGTTCAGCCTGGAGAAGAGGAGGCTGAGGGGAGACCTCATCGCGCTCTACAACTGCCTGAAGGGAGGTTGGAGTGAGGTGGGGGTTGGTCTCTTCTGCCAAGTAACAAGCGATAGGACGAGAGGAAATGGCCTCAAGTTGCTCCAAGGAAGGTTTAGATTGGACATTAGGAGAAATGTCTTTCCTGAAAGAGTGGTCAGGCCTTGGCACAGGCTGCCCAGGGCAGTGGTGGAGTCCCCATCCCTGGAGGGATTTTAAAGACGTGTAGATGAGGCGCTTAGGGACATGGTTTAGTGGGCATGGGGGGGTTGGGTTGACGGTTGGAACTTGATGATCGTAGAGGTCTTTTCCAACCTTAATGATTCTATGATTAAGAAGGTGCTTGACACCTAACTTGCAAAAGCAAAACATTTTGACTCTCTTTACGGTTTATCTTTCCCTTCTAACAAGGAAGGACTATCCCATACACATTGCTGGAAGCCAAAAGAACCACGCACTGACAGCTTCACTGCAGGAAATAAGACAATATAGGACAGTGCTGAGTAAGGATCCAAAAAAGGATGGGTGTGAGGCAGGGGAAGTGCATTCCTCTTTGGAATTAGTTTTCTGAGACACAGGTATTTTCTGAAGGAAAATAATACGACCTTTACCTCCAAATTCCTATACGTATCAGCTGTACGATCATTATACTGAATAGCAAGTTATCACTTACACCATGCTATTAGAAGGGAATGCAATTTGTCCTAGTTTTGCATTACTTCTACAGAAGTACATACCACTGCTACAAATTATTCTGGCTTTACTTCAACAGGAGTTGGGAATGATAAAATGTAATTTCTGGCGTTTTTGTGACTTAGATAAGGTAGACAGACACAATCAATTAACATGGCACCAACACATTTTTTTAACTTTATAAGCTGCAGAGAAAAGAAAGACTAGCAATACCACTAAAAAAAGAAATTAAACTTGTTTAAAAACAAGTAGATTTTTACTTTTAGGACAACTACTTATGGTTATATATCACTGAACAGTTTTTACAGTTCTCTTTTAGCCAAGAGGAGAATGTTTCAAGGTGTTTAAACTAGTAACAGAAAAACAGAAAAGAAAAAAGATCTCTTAAAATAATTTAAAGTCTTTTTAAAAGTGACAGGTTTAGATTTACAAACTTTTTTTGTTGAAGTTACAGTAATTGCTGCATATTTCGAATTTGCAAATTTTGAATGGCACACTTTCACAATGAAATCTATGAAAAACTTTTAAAACTACAGAAATGGAAAGCAGTTACCTTTCTCATTATTATAACGTGGTGCTCCTTGTCTCTGTGGATTAGCAGCATTAATAATCTCATCCTTACGCCTCGCTTGTGTTACGTGAATGGCTTCCATATGGTGTTCCAATGTAGTGGATATGTTACCGTGTACAGGGGTACCACGAAGCCTTTCCATTTTTCCTATTAATGTGAGCACCTGCCAGATACATTGCAAACACCAAAATCACTAAGTATTTATAAGTCTCCATTAAACAAACAAACATAGAGCTAAAAAGAAACACAGGAATTACAGCTCACTAGACAATATTTCAAGAAAGCTTACCCTGGCTTGTTCTCGTAACTGGTCGACTATCAAACGATCAACCCGTGATGGGTTAGCAGGAAGTCGGGACACAGGAGTGTTATTTGAGCTAGATATGCGCTTTCCTGGAAAGTTTCTTGCAAGGTCAGCCTCAGTCTGGAAGGGAAATAAATAGCCCTTGTAAATGTTTGAAATTAGTACAGTATTACAATCTGTATTTTCGGGGTGGTTTAGAATTTTCAAATACATTAGAAGTGCGCTTCCTATCTTTACTTCTGACTGCATTTACAGAAAATCGTTCCCAAATATCTGTCTAGGTGTACAACCAGACGCTGTAAAAATAAGAATACTTCTCTAATTCAGCTCTACCTCAGTGTACAACGCTCAGTGGCAACATTTAGAACCAAAGCTGTACAACTCTATTTTAACCAATCTTGGACACAGACCTAGGCAAAGAAATTCTTGTACAGTACCCCAGGAATTTAAACTTTATGCCTCTCACTGCATCTCTCAAATGTCACATATTATCATTATTAACAAAAGAAACAGGTGATCACACCAGCATAAGATGTATCTGAAGCGCATCAGGATTAAGCCAGATTTCACATAAACTGGTATCAGCCCTGAAAAAGTCATCAGCACAGCTGCCAAACTCCCCAACACGAAAGGAACTGGCCAAACCACTATACAATGCAGGCAGTAACTAAACTATTTTTGGATAGGAACTTCTTACACTTGGAGTAACAAAGACGCAACTAGCAGCTGATTCTCTCTTGTTCCTTCTTCAGTGTGAAGTGGATTTAAGAAAGATTAGGTACCACACTGCAGTTCAAGCACGGTTAAATCCATGTTCATACTATGCACATTCATAGTGAAAATATGTGCTGAAGTCCTTTTCTTTTTGCTTTACTGACACATCCATATTATTTAGTCTCTGCCCTCACCTAACATGAATTACAAGAGCTCACTGACTCCACCTGCATTCACCTCAGAAGCCTGAAAGACATTCAGAAAAAAATGGATGGAGAAAGGGTCGTGAATTCGTGTAACACCACCAGGTATTTAAGAATTGCAACTAATAAGCAATTTGCAGTACTAATCTATATATACATTTAATATTGCAGGCAATTCCAAACAGACAATTCATAGAACTTTTTTTAAATGCGATCTCCCTGGAAAAGTGAGATTTATAAAAGGAAACAGGTCAGCTCACTGTCACTGTGAACTCCAAAGCAGTTTTCTGAGAGCTGAAAGGGCTGACTGATCAGACAAGATAGAATTAAATGCAAGTCCCGCTGGGGGGAGTTTCTGTCTACACTCTTAAGGAATTCACATAGGACGAGAATATCAAAAAGGTGAGAATGTCAAAAGAAAGTCCCTTCCTACGTACATAGTACAGGTGAGCTATACGTACACTAGTAAGCTAAACAACACTGAAGCAGAGGCCTTGGCACTGTCCTGTGATACTTCAGGCTGTGAGACTGTAAAAACAGCTTCGGAGAGAGAGTTTTAACCCCTGCCAACCAGCGTTCTCCCAAATTGTACCTACAAACAGGGATTAACGCGGTCCAGGCACATGCCATCAGGCAGTCGGGATGCAGTCATCCACTTTTGAGGAATAAGTAGTTTGGTTGTAGGAACGTGAGCGACGTTATGGCAACTGGCTTGTGGGACTGAGAACAGTTTATACTCACAAATAAAGCTATCTGCAGGTGTAGTCTGTAACTACAAAAATCAAGGATTGAGAAAGCCTCAGTAGGATAAAATTGGATCACTTAGAACGGACCAGACTGAGTTCAACAATTAAATCCCTTTGATTACTAACATCATGAAATGAGAATAAACAATTCTTTTTTAATAATGAAAACACAAAAACACATATTATGAGATAAAAACTATGATTCAGTCTTCCCAAATTACTTAATTGACCCAAATCCTGCATGAGCAGGTTTGGAACAGCCTTCTTTGCCACAACAGAAAGCAGAAGAGTTTCTGAAAACATTGTTGTCTCAGACACACTGGAGCAAGAATCATCATCACCCTTTCTCACTTGCAGAGAATTCCCAGAAGACTGGACAGGCAGAAAGGAGTCTTGTTTAAAGGCATCAGTGAGCAAACAACATAGGCAGTTCTATTTACACCTCCAAAAGTCTACTAGCAAGGTCTCACAGCTGATGCTGGAAAGAAAAAGGTGCTCTCCAGAGATCCAGTTTGGTCAGATATCTGTCTCCTTCTCCAGTGACCAGGAGCCTTCTCCAACACAGAAGCAGTAAACAGGCACTCAGTGTATAATTAGGATCAAGGATTATCAACAACCAAGACCTAGCATGGAGTTCAGAGATTTGACCCTTCCTGGGAAAGCATTTCCTGCTCCTTTTGAGCGCAGAGCCTTCATTCCCAAGTGTAATACATTTATCAGTAGTGCGATCCCCTCCCAGACAACAACTCTTAGCAAGAGAGTCTGAGGCTGAAAGTGACTGTAACAAGAAGAGTATAAATTGAACCTTCCTTTTGGAGAAGTCACATCCACTCTATATGTTTTCTCTACAGCCGTGTAATGGGTGCCCAGGCTTCTTCTCTTGCTTTTCTTTTTATGAAACCAAAGATTCAGTAAAACAAGAAACAAAACGAATAAGGGAAAGACACCACTATATCACTGACAGTAAAAAAAAAAAACAACACCGCACCAAAACCAAAGAAAAAAAAAACAACACGAAGGTTTCTCTCCTTAAGTAACTGTGCAGGGAAAAGGTGAGCCTGGGTTTATAATACTTGAGCTAAAGATTTAGTTGGAGAGAAGGAGTATGGCACAAGAAAAGAAGAGAGATCCATCTAACCAAACTGTGCTATATGAACATTTAGAGCATTAAGGTGCATAAAATGCCAGTACTTTAAAAACCACCTGTGGTAGGGAGGGCCCTGCTATATCATCATACATGGCTGGTGCTCTAGAGTCGTAACAAAGGCCTACTGAATTAATAACAACTAGCTAACGATCTTTTATTGACCATATAAATGAAAAACATCCAAACTAAGGATAATTCAGTGCTTTGGCCAGTGACATTGTTATCACATTTGTTGTAGCAAATATTGTAGGTTAATAGAGGGAATTGTTGTGTTATCAGCCCTGCCTAAGCAGAAAGAGACTTAGAAACTGAAGCTCAAAGCCGCACACGACTTAAAACCAGTCATGCCAAACAATACAAGCATTATATTCAAAGCAGATGATGTAGATGTTGTGCTAGGTATTTAAAACTAACAACGTTTCAACAGAATTCTCGCCTCCTCAAAAGGAGTGACAGCCCGGAGTATCCACTCTCTATAAATTGTTTCATGCGATCACCAGCTTCGATAGGAAACTACTGTCAGTTGTGTTTTACCTTCTTTCTCTCTTTCTCCAAAGCTCTCCACTGCTCATAACACTCCTCCAGTCGGATATGAAGCTCATTAGCAGGTCCACTGCGATTTCTTGGAGGTCTGTACTTGTTAAATGGTGTTGGAAAGGCAAAATACGGTGCAGCTATTTCCCCACAAAACAGGTCATTGATGAAGGGATTCAACTGGTTAAAGTCGTCGTAATGAAAAAGATCAACAAGTTCTGAGAATGGAAATGGTGATGGAGGAAAACTGAAATTATTTGCTGATGAAAACAGATGGTGATTAAATGGAGGAAAGCTGGAATTTTGCTTAAAATCAGACATTAATGGTAAAGAAGGAAGAAAAGAAGGATTAATGAAATCTGACATGCTACCACCATTCTGTTCGTGTTTTTTTCGGAACACATTGAACTGCTGACGGTTTGGGGTTGTATACCCAAAATGAGGAATCCAATTCCTTCTGCCTCTTCTATCATCTTTATTACTATTTTCTTGGGTCTGCTTTTTTGGAAATCTGTGGTATTTTTCAGGGTCTTCACTTACAGCATTCTGCTGCGTTAACCAGTCAGATGAAAAATTAATGGGGAATTTACGGTATTGCCCTTCCTTATTACTCAATGAATCATGCTGTGATCGTCCAATGGGTTTCATTTGCTTCTGATTTTCTGAGATGAAATTAGAAACTCCCAAATTATTCGAAACACCGTTTGACATTTGTAACCTTCCATCTTTCCTGGAAGGGAGGACAGGTGACATCTGTGAGTAGTAAGAGGGTTGTGTTATAGCCTGATGGGTGGGAGAACCACTGGACATGGTTGAAACCCCTGAAGACGACTGCGGACTTGTTACCACTTGTTTTCCATACGTGATATCCAATGCAGCTGTCGGACTTACAATTTTCCCATCCAGCCAGGTACATCCATGGTATGATGAATAACTCCCATTGCGCATAACATTTTTTACAGATAAATCATACTCAGAAACTTTATGAGAGCATTCTTTAGGACTAATATGGATCTTACATTCATTATTATTAAAAGCATCCCCCAAAGTAAAGCTATGGCGACCATTTTGCACGTGGGTTTCCTGTGGTTTTCTGTTTGTCCCTCCAGAAAAATTATTTTCTTTAGGGGGTTGATTGAAAAAATATAGTGATGGAGGAACAGATGACTGCATTTGATAAGCAGCTGTGAAGTTTTCATATCTCTTAGAAAACAAGTGGTTTTCCTGGGATACTTTATCCCAAGAGTCATCAACAGGCTGATTGGAAAAATCAGGGGAATACTTAGTTTGTTCTTGAGCATCATTTTTCATAACTTTGCCTCTTGCTCCTTCAGTTTTCCAATACTCTTTCTGAATGCTAGTGCCTTCTTTCATTCTGTTCTGAGAAGAAAAAGTGCTAAAATTGAAACCGATTTTTTCATAGTCTCCATTTAACCTCATGTGGTCATAACTGCACAAATGCTGATTATAGTCTACATTTTGAAATGAAAACCCTTCTTGGTGAATTGTATTATTATTTTGCAAAGAGGAATTTTCAGGGTAACTGTTCTTCAGAATATTATCAGGCTGAGCGCAAGGGCCAGATGGAGAAAACCAAGACTCTATGAAATGAAGATCTTCCAAACCTCTGTGTAACATCTCCACATCATGAGACTCATGCAAGTGTTCCTGGTAGTAGTTCTGTGGGCCCACCAGATTTGAAAAATCCTTACTTTCAGAGTGCTTAGATGACAGCCCTGAGAATTCACCATTGCTTCCAAGATCAGGTGCCCACATAGGTGGAAACAATCTTGAAAGAGAATTCCTGTAACAAAGTTAAACAAACCTCTTGTAACGATTTAAAACATTTCTTACATTAAAACAGTTCACATCTCAGTTATACCCCGCCCCACACACAGACATGGCCTCTGTTACATTCTTGGCTAAACGTACACAACCCTCCTCCAAAATATAAGGGGAGGTAAAAAATATTCCCGCTGCAATTGAGTAAATGCTATGTGAAATCTGACTACCAATGCTGATCTCTAATGTTTTTAATATGTATATTCGGAACTGCAGAGTTTATTTGGATTTATTAAATACTTGGGATTCGACTGTATCCAGTCAACTCCCTGCTGGTTAAAATGAGATTTTTTTTTTCTCCAAACGCTGTAGGCTGATGGAAGACTTAAAAAAATTTGCATTTCTAACAGTTTGTTGCTTTTTTTTAACTGGCAATTGAAGTAAAGAAAAACACTTCTACATTACAAGGGGATTTATAAGACCTTCATTACTCAACTCTGAAGCAATTCAAAACGTGTATCATATCTGTGTGACAGAAGGACGTAAAAAACCATATGCAACATACAAGAACTTTCAGAACAAACTTACCAATCTGTAACTGGCTCTGGCTTGCTTGGCTCCTCTAAAATGCTTGACACTAGCCCAAACATATCAGGGCCATTGCCAGAATAAGAAAGATTTATTGGTGCCCTGAAAAAAAAAAAAAAAAAGCCTAAATAAGTAAGTCTTTTTCTCCTAAACAAAACAGGCAAAAGGAAAAGTAAAGCATTAAAAACCCTTAAAAAGAATTTATTTTAGCAGCATCTGTTAAATGTTCTGAATTTAATGTATTCTCAGCACCCATATATAGAAATCAATTCCTGCATTCATGAATTCTATAGCCTAAATGAAGCAGGACAATTTTCCTAATGTCAAGAGATTTTACTCTCTTTTTAATCAACACAACTATGTTATAGACATTTCTTCAAATCTTGACTGTCTCCTTTAGAAGGTAAATATGATAAATCTTCTCAAAATCTTGAGGATTCTAATTTATCTACTTCCATAATTCAAGAACTATTATTTTAATGTCAAAAAAAATTAACTAAGTTATACTTAAATTGAACCACTTTTTAATCCCCTTTTAGAAAGGAGTTGGTCAAAACTTTATTAAATATTCCTGATACACACCAAAGGTGTTCAACCATCTCTACTCTTACACAAGCCCACCTTTTACCTTTTACTTCAGGTGCAAAATGAGGTCTTTACAAAGCTGTCTGTAATGACACCTAACTCTTACTCAGAAGTTAATTAAAACATAACAGCGTTAAGAGCTCCTTCCCTCTAACATGCATTGTTTTGCTTCAATAAATTTCACTCATCATCCTGTTCTCACTCAGCTGATTCTCTTTAGTGTCCCTGAAGATCTCTGTCTTCCCTGGTGTCAGCTTACTCCAACAACTACATCGTCTGCTGATGCTGCCACATAACTACTCATGCTGATTTTGCAGATTAACAGAGACTGTAAAACGTGGGATAAACTATTAAGACTGTCACCCTGACAATCTCTTGCCACAATGAAAATTAGCCACTTATGCCTTACTAGCTTTTATGACCTCACCACATTTTGACTTCTAACTACCCTTATTATTTACTTCATGACCATTCGGTTTCCTCTGTGAGGAATCTGGTCTATGTGATTTTGTTTAGGATATACGTAAGTGCAAAGATTCTTGAAAATTTTTATGAATGTAGGACTGTAACTGATACTTGATAACCAGACCTCTTCTGTGTCTTTGTCAGATGGCATTTTTTTTTTTTTTAAAGGAGGCCTATTTACTTCCAATTTCTGCAACCAACTGGAGATCATAGATGAAAGCTTGCATCTACACGATGATTTCCAGCAAGGGAGAGATCAGACTGAATTTACAATGTGGCATAGAAATTAAAAATAAAATTACTGGCCATTTTAGAACTGCAGACAGGGCAGCAGGAAGCTGGGTAGATTACAAAAGAAAAAAAAAAATCCTAGGAAAGAACAAGCACAGGACAGCAGCAAGTCTAAAATTGCCCAAACAAATTTTATGGACTAGATGGAAGTGAGATCAAATGTTCCTATATATGTACATATACCAGAAGCACTCAACGCAATTCGAGGCAGGAGATCCTGAATCCTTGACAAATTCTATTTCTTAATGCGGTTAAGGAATAGAACCTCTCACCCCTTGTGTCTCAAGCCAGTACTGTTCACTGCCAGCAATCTGAAAATCCTTGGTAACGTAATGTGTCAGGAAGCATCCTGTATCGTAAAACCCTGATCCACCCTGAAAGGAAGATCCTTTCCATGAAACACACTGACACATGCGGAGAAGTCAACTATGAAGAACATAGTCCCCAAATAAAGTATCTGCTATCAACAACAGGACAACCAAATCCCAGCAGAACAGGCATTCAGTTTTCTCAAGTCCAAGGTAGGCAGCTATTATCCTTTCTGGTTTGGTGCCAGAAAACACTTGCTGCAGTATCAAGGAATCAAACCTTTAGCTCCTAGCGCCATAAGACAACCTATTGCCTACCAAGGCAGAGCAACATGAAAAGAATCCATGAAAATAAACAGCAACAGAAAAGGCAAAACCACACCAAACTGCATGGAACTATACCAAATGGAATGGGAACATGCAGCCTGACATGAAGTTCATGGCAGTGAGCAAGCCTGCCCCTGCAGACAGAGAAAGAAGGAATAGGACAAAAGAACCAAGACCTACAGCTCCTTGGCAAAACTTCCGAGTTACTGGTGGGGAGGAGGGTTGCAGAAGACGAAAGAGCAAGAGGCAGATGGAAATGGTGCCTCTGCCACATCTGTGTGCTGTTCCGGCTGCTGTGATTAACTCTAGAACTGAAGCTGGGGACGTGTCCATAGCCTTTGCGGCCAGAAATCAGATGGAACTACTGCCTTCCTTTGGAGAGATACTGCATTTGAGAATATGCCTTAATTCTTTAAAGGTGCCAATAACTTCATCCAACCTAGTGCTGAACACGGATGGGTTTTCAAATGGACATTCCTAAAGAGAAGTCTGTGGCACCAGAATACAGCTCTAACAAAAGGCCTGTGTATAGGTTTGAGGCACTGGGGCTCCTAGAATTTATTGTGGAATAATTTCAGTGGCCAGAAAATTAAGAATTAAAAGAACAAAAGCATGAGCAAAGTTACACTGCAAAGAAATCTCCAATGATAGATTAGTTGCTCTCACCAAGCAGCTTAGAGGAACTAAAATGACACAGGCATACTGCATCTAATACAGTCAGGCACCAAGTACCCTAAAATATTACAAGAAAAAAAAAAACAATTTTTTTTTAACCTTAAGGACTAGTGCATATCTGCAGTCTCAGAATGGGTGCACACATGGATTATCATTAACAGCCAAGTACCATTTAGTTGTTTAATCCTTTGAATCACTTTTTTTATTAAAAAAAGCTACCTTGCATTTGCTACCTTGCAATAACCTAAAGGCTGCTTTTAAGAAGAGATTGTGTATTTTAATCAGTGGATTGTCACTCAGAGGTTAAACTTAGGACGTACAGCTAATTCTAAAGCTATATGATCTTTTATTAAAAAAAAAATATTAAAAATAAACATCTCTGACACTTGCCAGGGAAGACTCGCAAAAAAAAAAAATATGGTATTATTTTGCTTCTTTGCAATGCATGTATCTTCCTTAACTGTTACTTTTCAGCATCTTGTGAACCAGGGAATGACCATTTCTCCCCACCTCAACCTTCCATTTCTTATTAGGCAAGTGATAAAAAAATGCTATGAGATTGATATTAGAAATGCTAACAGCAGCATCATCGGTGTCAAAAGCTGCTGTGCCAGTCTTTACCAACCAATCCCCCAAAAAAGGCAATATTATGTTGCAGCACTTAGCATTAAGATGGAAAGAAAAGAGTGGGAAGCCTAATATGAAATCATTGTTTACGCATTTCTAAAGCTGGAATAGAAACATTACAATTCAACTGCTGTACACAAGCTATAAAATTACTAATATGAAGGAGAGAACCAATTATTTCAGCGGGTATCCCCTACTTTCTAGACCGTGAAATAATCATTCCCCCTTCCTTACAATCCGCGTATCATTCATGATTTTATAGAAATCATTCCTCTGCAGAGCTCACTTATCAAAACCGAGGAGTAGTTTTATTTACTCTCCACTGACATGGAAGCTTTCAAAGCCCTGTCCAGCCTCGTTGTCCTTCTCTGTACCTTTAATAATTTTACTGCATCATTAAGACTGGATGATCAGAAGTGCCTGCAATAGTCAAGACTTGGGCAGAGTGGATTTCTCCAAGGGAATAAAAATGCTTCATGATTCAAGTAACAAAGACCCTTTGCATTCACTCAGCATCCAAAACTGCCAAATTATTTTTTTATATAAAATCGAACTTGAGTGCATTATATCAAGGGCACAATAAGACAGTAAGTTGGCTTATTCTCAAGAGTAGCTGTATGCATATTTATGCTTTCAGCAGCAACAGTACCACTTACACTCGACCTGTGTCTAATACTCTCTGGATTGTTCATGTTCCAGGAAATACTCTACATTGTCAGGCGGGATCATTATGAGCTACGGTACTGAGGGATGGGAGGCACGGAAGGAGAGTGGTTTTTTTCCTTAAGGAGTTTTCAATTACAGTTTCCCATTTCATTCCCTAAATGTAATATTCTTTCCAAATTTTAAAATGTTTTTACATGTAAACACACACATCTATACACACAACCTCTATAATAACTATTTTCACAACCTCTATAATAACTATAATACAGCAAAGAAAATTTATTGAGTTTCTAGTTATCCCATAAACTCTTCCTAAAAAGATCCAGAATCCCATTTGTTCAGCTCCAAAACAATTTCAGTGTTCCAGACTACCATAAGATTATACCAAGAATGCTCATACCGTTTCTTTGTGCAGTCTTGAAAAGAAGTTTTTGAGCTAATATCCTCTCCACATGCTGACCAGTCACTATACAGGCGGGAAGATTCTAGTGGAGGTGGCGTACTAGTAATTGCTCCTAACAATGGGGAAAATAATTGAGTGTCCATTTTTTGTTTCTTGCTATTTACCTAAGTTGAAAAGAGAAGGAAACATTTTTTTAACATTAGATGTTTACATAAATGAGCAGTAAAGGCAACAAAGCAAACCCTTCCTTTTATATCTTGAGCTAAATAATTTTTCAGGAAAATGAAATGTAGCTATGACAGTCTAAGGATACAGTCTAAAACTTGTTCCCTCCCCTGCCTTATAGTAGTCCAAATCTGACAAATGTATGCATCTTCTAAAAATAAGTAAGTAAATAATAAAAATTGCTTACTCTACAATAATAGGAACTCCCTACAGATTTCACATTGTAGGTGTTTGCGTGTCACGTTCACAAGCTCAGAATCTTCTAGCCTATATGACTGGAAATGTACATGTCACAGGCATACACATCCCTTCCGAGAAAACAAAGGGAAGAGCAATTATCCTGCAAACACAAAATATTCCAGCAAAGAGCCCACAGTAAGCAGGGAAGGACATTTGTAAACTTCATAGAGCAAAAGGTGGATAAGAAAAAAAAACTATCTGTCTTTAAGTACTGGTCCAGAAGAGTCTATTATAGATAAATGACTGAGTTACCATTCAAAGAATAAATAATAGGAGATCTAAGTAACATGGGGAACTGTACCTAACAAGGTATCTCAACTAGGAATTGCCACAACAGAGACTGTGATTGACAAAGGTTTAAGCAGAGTATCAGAAACCTACTTTAGGTTGGAAGGGACCTCTGGGGTCATCTGCTCAGAGCAGACCCAGTTAGATCAGGCTACTCAGAACCTTGCCCAGTTGAGTTTTGAGATCCCACCACTTCCTCTCTGGGCAAATTTTTCTAATATCTAACTGCTGTCCTGGTTTTGAAAACAAAAAAAAGTATTGGAAATAGTCTGGACCACCTTCTCTATAACCTGCTATAAGGCAGCTGCACACACCCATAAGATCTTCCCTTTTTCTTCTCCAGGCTGATCAGACCCCCCAGCGCGCTCAGCCTCCCCTTGGGCATCTCATTCTCCAGCACACAACCATTCTGGAAGCCTCTGTAGGACTCAATCCAGTACCCTTCTTGTACTGGGGAGTCCCAAACTGGGCACAGTATCCAGTTGTGGTCTCACAAGGGCAGAACAGAGGGGATCATAGCAGCGCTCACCCCTCTGGCTATGGTCTTGCTGAGACATAGCATAGGGGTGGCCTTCTCTGCTGCAAGCCCACACTGCTGATCAACGTCCCACTTGACCACCAGGACTCTCGATCTCTGTTGATTAACTTTTACAAGTTTTGACTCTAGGAGTAAAAACTCAAGCTTTCTTGAAAAAAAACCCTTTTATGATAGAGAACTGAACTAGCTGCCCTTTAATTCTCATAAGTAAAGACATCCAGTCAAGATGGAGTACTTGTGGTTCTGAAAATAACATTTGGGAGACTCAAAAGAAAACAAAAAACCCCAACAACCCCCAAAACCAACAAAAAACCCCCAAAAACCCAACAACAAAAAAATGCAACCCCCCCCAAAACTCCAGATGCATCAGCAGCATCCAGCCCTGTGCTTTACCTTCCTGACGAGACCAGTAACTAACAAAATCGTCCTAAGGAGAACATTTAGTAGCATCTATTTCCACCCCATTCTAGAAGCATTTCTTAGTGAACTGAGGTTCTTAGAAGCACAAAGAAAAACACCACTACGTCAGTTTAAAAGAATCTATCAAGAGGGGTTTCCTATTTCAAGACATATTTCATTGAAGATGCTGCCTTTCAGTTTGAGTAATTCAACCCATCCTCCTGAAAAAATTTCTGAATTTGTTTTGTGCTCTTGGCAAAAAAAATGGTCAGTAGGCCAACTCGAAAAATAAACTTTTCTGGGGANCTCAGAGCAGACCCAGTTAGATCAGGCTACTCAGAACCTTGCCCAGTTGAGTTTTGAGATCCCACCACTTCCTCTCTGGGCAAATTTTTCTAATATCTAACTGCTGTCCTGGTTTTGAAAACAAAAAAAAGTATTGGAAATAGTCTGGACCACCTTCTNCTTACAAATATTAATATATTTCATCTTCAGCCCCCAAAGAGCACATTAAGTTGCCACCACACTGCCTATTAATACATGGACAGCAACGCCCGGGAGAATGGAAACAAACTGCAGATTAAGCAAGTGGAAGTTCCAATATATTTACACATAACTAAGATCAGTTCTGAGGCCATGAGACAACCTGGAGGTTGTTTGACAATCACCAGCTTCACCTGGAAGTGTTAGTCATACAGGTTTTCAACAAAAGTAACAAGTTAAAAAAAAGGTGATGTTGTGCCTGTCACTCCTCTAGCAAACCCCTCCTGCTAAGCAGGTTTGTCCGTCTTTCCAAGTCTCTCATTACAGACAGGGACACAAAAGGGCGCAATGCTAGGAAGTTAATGAACAGGAATTTGCAGAGCTGCTGCTGATGGATGTCCTGTGTGTACAGCCTGGCAGCAGGAAGAGTTCTGAACGTACTACAGGAAAAAGTATAGTTAGTTTAATCTAAGACCCTAATATTTAGAAGCTATGCGGAACTCTGGATACCTGGCTGCTGAGGATGGACAGCAACTTCTGTCACATTGTTCATTGTAAATACAGCTGGAATAGATTAAAAAAAGAAAAAAAAATCAGATTCTAATTTTTAGCCAGCTAAAAAAATAAAGCTCTTTCATCAGGATGATCAAACTAGCCTTAGATCAAACAAATGAAACCATTTGCTAAATCCTTTTTGAATAACTGCAGAAAGATCTCAACATTATTAAATTCCTGAAAAGGCTGAAAAACACAACATGAAAGGAACAAATGGTGCTACAGTGACAACTGGGTCCTCATACTTAAAAACATTTAAACTGATCTACTAAGATCTTCTGAGACAAAAATTGCATTGTCACTAGGAACCATATTGCCAACTCTGTGAGACTGGTGCTTACTATTGGAGAAATACCTCTGAAGCCCTGGACAAGCCAATAGAAACCAGGGCTTTGAGGGGAATTTACACTGTCTGAATACAGCCTTATACATTCATCTGTCTAGAGCCACTTTGTAAGTTTTTTTTATAGCTAGAGCTTTTAAAAAGTTATTTTTATTTAGATAAACTGAAAGAACAAAACTTCAATGTTGATCATTTCACTCTCTCATGCCTCATCCTTTTAAAAAGAGAAAATGCTAAGTTAATTTAATTTTTTTCTCTCCCCTCTTTTCTCAAAAGTAGAACAGTAATATCTTGCTTACTACAAATCTTCTTCCAGAATTTGCTTTAGTGAAAGCTGTCACAGATTGGGAAGATGTCCCTTCCTGGGTCTTGTCTGAAAAGGCAGTAAAGAAATATTACCTGGCCAAGCGTGCTCCTACCATGAGCAAGACAGAACAACCCTTTAACAACTGTAAGGCATAGTGAATTTTTTGAATTAAAAAAAGTTTACACTGAGGGCTTATCAGTTGCAATAAACTTGCCTTACACGTCCAAACAAACCCCTACCAAATAATAGAAATAGAGGTAGTATCACCCTGTAGAGGCTAGACACATATCCTGTAACATTCCATCCAAACACACTGTCAATATCTGTCAGTAAATAGAGACAAGAACAACTTCCCGGCCCAGAGACGGCCATGACAGCGCTGGTGTGATACAGGTAAACTCTTACCCTGCAGAAAAGGAGGAGGGTAGTATCCAAACTATCTGCTACAAAAGACTCCTCAACCATACACAAATATCATTTACGAAAGCAGTAGCTGACCAAGGCCAAAATTTTAGCAACAAATTAGCAGTATCAGCAAGCACATGCCAATGCCTGGGCCCTCCTCTTATTTAGTTTACCGGGAAGCAACACACTGAGATAAATTATGCTTCTTGGCTAGAGTGTAAAATACTTTTGCATAGATTAAAAATAGGATCTGTAACTAATGGATTTATCTTTTATATTCAGAGCCATTAGTCACTGTTAATGTGAGTTGTGCAGGACAATGTGACTAGAGATCAGCAGAGGAGGTACTTCACGTACCCTGGATACAGCCTCATCACTCAGCACTTCCAAAACACTGGAGACTGTCATTCAACCTAGTTAAACAAAATTTCAAAATAACTGAGACACTCATCTGTGCTTTACATATGAACTACTAACAAGTTACAGTAAAAAAGAAAAAGGGATAAAACAGTGTGTTGTCTCCTACAGTTCTAGTTTCAAAATTCTTCACTGAATTTCAGATACAGTGATAACCTCCATAAGTGGCTTTGCAAAGAAAGGACAGCCTGCAGAGGCACAGACGTGTTTCACTCAGAATTCCAACCTTAAAAATCAATGAATGAAATGCTGTCCAAAAAAAAAAAAAAAAAAAAAATCAGATGACAACTCCTACAGTCTTCAGTAGGGATTTTAATTCATTCTTTCCACCCTGTAAATCATGGGAAAGCTGCTGCTCTCACTAAATTACCTCTCAAAACAACAACAAAAAACCTACCACATCTAAAACCTACATAATCTTGATGGTCCTTTTTTTTTTTGTTTCAAAGCATAACAAGACACAGCTTCTGTTCTTTCCTGTAAAAATGGAAATGTGCATGTACTAAACTCTCTCCCTGCACACAAAATCGAACACGCTTTTTTCCAAGACATCTAACACTTATTTTTTTAAGTCATATCTTGTCTTCAAATGCACGCAAAGGGCTTTTAACTTCTGTATGAAGCTCATCACAACTGAGGAGTAAGCAAACTGAGGCATCTACCAAAAACATTCACTATTTCCAAAAGCCTCAGGCAGTTCTTTGTATTTAGAAGCTCTTCCAAAGTTTCTTTTATTTTAGGAGAAATAAATGAGAACTTCATCAGGATAATGGTAACATTTCAACTATAAATATATATGAAACTAAACAGTGTCAAAGCTATTAGGCACCGATATTGTTATGGTACCTGTGACAGGAGTTCTGTGCTCTAGTACACACCAACTCATGTTTTGCTTTGTGCTTCTGCTTCATCCAGGCTGCTTGCTAAAGATATTCTGCTACTACATACACGGTTTCACTGCTCCAGCAGTGAGGGCAAAGACCCTGAGGAAGGCTGTTAGTCCCTCACTCCTCTTCCTGCATCCTCCCATTCACCAAGTGCCAAGCTACCACAGCTGCCAGGCATGTAGAGGCAGATGAAATCTATAGAACTTGGTAAAGGACTTGATAATCAGTAAACTGTATTGGGAACAGAGGATCCTGCATGGCAGAGACCTCCGAAGAGCTGGGGTTGGAAAACACCTTCGGAGTCAAGGCCCCTGCCCAGAGGGCCAAGGACGAACAGGGCAGAAGATGCGCAGAAGTGCCAGTGTGACCCCCACTCCACCTTCGGACACAGGTACGAGACAAAGTTTCCAGAGAGAGAGGTTTCTGCCTCACCACCACCTTGAGATGGGCAGCTAGGAGATAGAGATCTATGATCTTCCGAAAAACCTCTGTCCGAAGATTTAACAGCACTGTGAATACAGCAGAAGACTCAAATGCTATTTCTCATTACTGGAAATGTTTTGTTTTGTGTCCTGTCCAGCTAAGGGCTGGAAACAGTTCAAGACTGTAACTGTCTA
The DNA here is from genome assembly GCA_013400755.1 of Pelecanoides urinatrix. Taxonomy (NCBI): domain Eukaryota; kingdom Metazoa; phylum Chordata; class Aves; order Procellariiformes; family Procellariidae; genus Pelecanoides; species Pelecanoides urinatrix. Next base: position 547,034 of record VZTQ01009168.1, read on the forward strand.
TCCTGAGATGGTAATAGCTGCTGACAGAGCAGCGAAGGCCCCTCAAGCAGAGTGGAAGGAGTTTTAGGGATTTGGATAGAGACCACTACGTTATGCCAATTGTATGACACGTTTGCAGTGACGTTAGCTATATCTGGGGTACCTTGCTGAACTATAGCATTAGAGGATACAGACTGACAAATTCAACAGAGCTTTACTCTCCTCCTGTTTGGAGGCGAGAACAGTCTACGGCTTATGTCAGACTAACAATTCTCTGAAAGGATATATTATAAGTTAAAAAATAATGTACTTGGAGCTAAATACTTGCTTCATTATATAATTAGAAGAACTCACTTTTATTGACATATACATAAATTCCCATCTGACAGAAAGTTCTTGATTTTCCAAAAAGCATTTGAGCTAAATTAGGAAAAAGCCTTTTTACGGTCAGTTATCCTAAAAACTGCAGGAACTCACTGCTATAGAGCATTGCTTGCAGATGCTTTTTATAAACATCTATCATAACGACAGTAAATGACAGCACTGCACAGTATTATTACTTCTGTACTGAGTGTATTCTTCTCCGATTTCTTGGCAGGATAAATATTTCCTGTTTATTTCTTGTTTTCTTGGCAAGATAAAGCAAACATAAGAAAAAGCATTGGTTTGGTTTTTTGACTTAAGACTTCTAGTATCTCCTACCTTCAGCCATTTTAATCTATAACTGAAGCTGATAAACCCATTCAGGATGCACTGCTATTAATCCTCTGAAAGTAGGGGAGGGTGGGGGAAGGAAAACAAAAAAAAAAATCCAGAGTTCTATAAATTGCCTTCTTGGGTTACTTGGGAAACTAACCAGCAGAAGTAAACAGGTGACAGGGATAGGTAAAAAACAAAAACCAAGGGAGAAAATAGATCAGTTATTCAGATCTCTCTTAATATCAGGGACAAAACCATAAAAACAGCAGATCACTGAAGACTTCCTTCTAAATCCCAATTTTGTATCATCAAAAAGGCTTGTTCCAGCAGCAAAGGGAAATGTTCCTTTTCAGCAGTCAAAGAATTAAGAAACTTTTTTTTCCTGAGAAAAAGGAATCAAGTCTGTCAGACCTTTCTTTTGACAGTTGGGTCAAAACCATATAAAAAAGCACCACTTAGGTGGGGCGGGTGGGGAGAAACCGTACATTTATGCGATGTTTGTCCAATATATGGGTTCTATAGCCCAATTACCATTGGGAACACTAATGGACTACTGGGCCATTTCTTTTGTTTGTTTTAACCACTAGCATCTAAATACATTCATTTCATATAATCGAAGATTTTTTTTTTTTGTCCATGGTAACTTCCAGCAGTTGTTCTTCAGAAGATTTTGTGGTAGGTCTCACAGATGCCCTTGACAAGAGGCACTCAAAGCCAGACCGAATGAGGAGCTGCTGACTTCCACAAACAGAGGATTACTCTCCTGTACTCACACAAATAGGGAAAGCCGCTCCATCTGTAAGGCAGCATTCTCTTCAGGTGTTGGTTTTTTTTTTTTGTTATGTGGTTATTCAATACATTTAGTTAGAAAAACCAACATATCACTCAAGTATTTACTTCTGTTTACCTAAACAAATTCACTTTTTGGACTCACCTGTGACTTGTAATGACCAGGGGCGGCACTTTGTTTGACCATGTCCTTGTTACCAGTATACAAATTCTCTTCTCTGAAGTATGCAGCATTGCCATGCAAGCAGAAATTTAGATTCTTAAGGACAGACTTAGCCTATTTAAAAGCAATTAAAAAGAAAAAAAAGGCAATAATTACCAGATCTGTCAAAGTTGTACTTATTATGCATGAAACTCATTTCTAGCTACCCCTCATTGCTCCTCCCACCATCTTTCCATGTCACACCACTCACAGCTCCTCCAGTACCACCTACGTCTTACACATTCACAGAACAATGACGACGTTGCTTTATTGCTGTGAGATCCCACATGACAGAACAGCTCAGCAGATACGAGAGTTGCTGACCACAGGTCACATGGAGTCCCAGAACGGGTCAGCCAGCTGCACCGTGCTGCACCTAGGATCATGCAGGCAGAGGCGTATTGCCTGACAAGACAAGACTCTCCTCAGCTTTATCCTGTCACACAGACAGACACATCACACAGGACCACATCTACGACGCAGGACGTAAGCTCACCCCATGATCCTGCTCGCAGGCACACATCTGCCACAGAACTGAACGTCCATCCCCCCCATCACATGGTAGGACAAACAATCCTCAGGTACCTGGGACTGCACCCATTTAAGGGCTCCGCTCCATCTTCAGACTCATAGCTTCTGTCAACGGCAAAGGCAAGGTTGGCTCCTGCACACGCTGCTGTCCAAAACCAGGTGCGATAAGAGCATGTTCCCGAGAGAGCTCGAAGCATAACATGCCGATTCTGAAATCCTTTCCTACGCTTTCTGCACATCCATTTACGCACGTTACAGTACAACCTCCTGCACCTCCCTTATTGAAAAGCAGCTTATCAAGTTGCCACTGCCTACTGACACGCCTGCACTTCGCACGTGTGCCATTTCTCCAACTTCAGCCATTTGCATTACATGACACAGCAAAAGTCAGTGCACTACACGAATGTAAGGCTTCATCTTCGCTGACACAAAGCTTTAATTGGTGGAAGCAATGAACAGGGGAAGGGCTGCTTTCACGATTAAGATAAATCAAGATAAAGCGTGCAACAGTCATATTATGATAAATTCTCAAAACTTAAAGCACCTGCTTTTCTCCTTAAGTAATAAGATGATGTCAGACTATACCCACATCCAACTGTAGCTGACCTACTCTGACCTGCTGAATGGTAGAACTAAGGATTTACCTAATCTGATGTCCAATCTGAAGTCTGCTACAATGGTTTGTTCAACCCACAGTCAAGTCCCCACTCTTCTCTCTTCCAAGGGCCTGCTGGAAACAGGCTAAGAGCTGGATGAATTAGTTAACCCATTTCTGACAGCCACTTTTGTCGGGTTTCCTATAGCATTTCCATCACCATGCAGCAGAGAAACACGTTCAGACCGACAGGAAAGTCTGCAGCCAGGAATGGGTTGCAGAACAGTTCAGTGAAACATCCATGTAGGTATCTTGATGCTTCTGGGAAGCACTGAGCTTGCTGCTGTTGCGCCAGCTGCTCTTCAGCGCATGTACAATACACCAGCTGTACTGCAACAACCCTCGACGCTACAGAAAGCTCTGTGGCCCACACAGATGAGAAGATAAGGCTCCTCGTATTTAGGATTAGACAGTGGGCTCTGCAATGAAATGACTCAGGTGCATGCCACCGCTCTAGGTGCTAATTTTATGACGCAGTTTCCTTTCAGTAATATCTTTATACCACCCATGATGATTTGTTCAGTCAATGTGTGTCTAAGCCGCTAACCTTTACTAACCTTTTAACTACTTATGATTTATTAGCTGTTCTTCTGTCAAAGCAGACTTATGAAACCCATTAATAATTTGGCTAATCGCTACTTCTGTGAAACAATGTAACTATTCACAACTTTAAAAGTGGGTTCACAAAGCATTACTTGGTATCTGAAACCCCAACCAACCATCCATTTATATCTTGAAATAGGAACGACTCCAAATCATGGGAAACTTTCAAAGCATTGCAGGTGCTGCATTAGGCTTCACAACCTATGTGAGAGTCCAACCAAAGTTTAAAATTTACACAGCTGTTCAAAAAAAGGCAAGAGTGCTGCCTCTGTGCTCCAGCCAATACACCCTCTTTCAGAAAAATGGATTTTCAATGGTAACTTTCTGTAGCTGTCACTTAGCTTTTAGGGGTTGATATAAACACATGCTTATTGCACAAGTGGTAAATAATTCATTCCTAGAAAGGGCTTTTGGGATAGCACCCTCATATCCTGAAGATACCTTGCAGCGTCAGTAGAAGCCAATGCTTTAGTTAAAAAGCACTGCCAGCTTGCACTGCATTAAATTGACAAATAAAAAAATAAAAAAAGGTTCTCATTGAGTACTTTAGTATCATGTCCTGAATTTGTAAACAGTTTTAAGCGTATTTTCTTCTGACATTGTTCAAAAAGAACTCTAAGAAAGAAGACAAATGACCACAAGCACAACACCTGAAGGAAACAAGCTGTTCGATCAGCAGGGAAAACTGACGACTGGCTCCCCATACGGTCATGCCTTATCCCAAGCTCACCCTAACAGCGGCACCTTCCCGATCGCATCCTCGCGGTCTCCCCAGTCTCTCCCTACTCATCTTCATGGCAACCGGCTAAAACCCAGCGCAACGTGACGGGATCAGCAGACCACAGCGAATGCTAAAAATCATCCAGAAGCCTTTTTCCCTGCAAGGACACTGATCTGGATATCTCCTCTGTGAAGCTGTCAACTTCCATGGCATTTACAGAAATATCGCAGAGATATCCATCCACCTCTCCCGCAGTTTCAGTGAATTTCACGGATGGTTCAAAGCTTACCGGAGCAATGACAGACACCTCAACAAAATAACCATTCGATATCCCGAAAAAAGCAATCCCCCTGGTCTTTCTTCGGTGTAGTGTCCACTCATCTTCCATCTTCCCATCAACGTTTTTTAAAGTTAACACTAGAAACTTTAAATGAAACTTGCAAATAGCGAGCCCTCTCAGCACATGTATAGCCACCCTACTAATTTAAGTGCCTTCTGCCCCCACACATCCTGTCCTTGGTGAAGATGGGGATATTGTTTTCCCCGTATACATAGGTACATACACAGACACACTTTCCACAACCTTCTTGCGCTGATCAAACAGAAGCCATAGTAAATATGAAGCTTAACTTTGAATTTATTCCTCACTGATTAACGGGAATTTTGCTAATCTGAACGCCTGCTTTTCAGAGTAATACAAACAGTAGTATCTTCAAGTGGATGTGTATTGCACTTCCAGAGATGCAGTGTGCACGTGTACGCACACTGATGCCATCATGGAAGAGTATCTAAGTCACAGGTTTTGCAGTTCCGCATGCTACAGTACACCTAATGCTCCAGGAAAAAAGTTGATTTGAAACATTACCTTAATATTGTAAGGAGGTCATGAGGAAAGCCTAAAAACTTCCACCTTCACTACCTAAGGATTTACAAGTTCCAGAATCAAGTAACATGGGAAAACTGCTGTTAAGTCTAAAGACCCACACTTCTCTTTTTAACAGACCTGTTTTGAACTTCTTTTATATTTAGGCCTATCTGCTTTACGAAGCTACATGGCAGAAAGTTTGTCAGGGAAGAGATTCCAATCTGCTCCTCAATTCCACCGTCACGAAGTATTATCCTTGAAATAGTATGCCAGTACCTCTGTGAGGTACTTCTTCCTCAGCCAAGAAAACCCCAAACACACAGAACATTTCTGCAACATTTATATTAAAACTTAGAATGTCAATGACAAGAAATTAAGCATAGTAAGCCACTCGGGAAACCATGCGATACAGATTTATCTACCGGGAACTGTGGCTACATATGTGCCATTTTTGTAACCTCGGCCTTCCTATAGTTAGTAATTTCAGAAATTCAAATTTGTAAACTCCTACTTACTGCAACTCTTGCTTTATTAATTTGAAAAAATAAGGAATAATTCACCAGCAGGTAGCTTAGAAACAAAGCCCTGATCTGCAATTCATTTAAACTATTAAAAAAAAAACTTACTGATACTGTTTTTAATGGTAGATTTTTATAGATCTAGAAACACTAACTGTGGTCCAAAGCCACAAGTACTTCAAACACCGGAGTCCTACTATTTCCAAGTACTTTTGCATGCAAAAATGACTGAAGCCTCCTGCCCTTACTCTGGAGTTACAGAAGATGTTTTCTTGTTTATAGAAGCCATAAGACCCTAACCCCCAATTAAAGAAGTAAAAACACACTTCATGAAACATTGACATGAAAGTTGCCAGTCGTAAAAACAGCGAACACAAGTCAGCTGCAACATGTCATTATCCAAAAGTTCAAATTTGGGCCTGCTAAGGGGAAGTTTTACAAAGGTGGCGAAAGACAGCTACTTTAATGCATCCATTACTAAGCAGCCTGTGACGCTCAAAATATCTAGTCAGCAAATACACATTTAAGTATTTGAATAATATGATTCAAGTGCACTGCAGGCTCCATGGAAATAAAAGGGAACTTAATACCATCTACCTCTCACCTTCATTTGTAATTCTTACCACATGTCACACTCCATTATCTCCTGGCAGACCAGGGAAACGCAAGGGACTATTAAACAGACAGGTACGGAGTTTTTAACTGAACTTCCACTCACTTTAGAGTCAACTAATCCAAAGGCAGTTTAAGTGCTCTATTTGTAGATATGTCCTTTCAAACACATGTTGCTGTAAAACAGAATTATTGGTAGTAATATACTCTCAGTATAAACCTTTTTGTTTAGGAATATAAAATTCCAGCTGAAGTCACAAAATATTTTTCCAGATTCATTTGACAGTCTGTCATAGTAATATGGTACAACTGAAACTCCACTAAATCAAAATGTCTTTCCAAACATATATTTAAACAAACAAAAATGCTGAAACTATCAATTACTGAAGGTGTAAAAAGAAAAAAACAAACCTCTCTGAAGTTACAAACCGACATATGTGGCCAAATAAATAGAATTTTTTAAATCAGGGGCACAAGGATCTCTATACACTATATATCACTATATAGAGATTGGTATGTTTCATTAGACTACCCACACTAGATATAAAGCTACTTTTCCCACTTGACCTGCTCCTCACTTTGTGAAATTCAAGTATTAAGTAGATGTCTTCAAGATTGCAGACTTGAGCAAACACTGTCACAATGTCATTTAACAGATCTAAATGGTTTCTAAAGAGAAATGAAAGGGAATCTATTACCTTTCTGAGAAGTTATTACATTTCTCAGTGAAAGGATGACAGCAAGTATTCCCAAGTTTACCATCCACTGTGTTAAGTCTCTCCTCATTGTCCCTATTAGAAGACTCCGGTGGTCAACACTAAGAAACATCTACATTTGGAGAATTACATTTTTGTCAGGTGCTCACGCTATTCCATCACTTGAAAGGCTGGGCACTATCAGGTGAATTAAATCATTACACTTACTTTAAACTACAGCATTACAGCAACCTAAGCAAATATTACACTGCAAAAATCGCTTCGCTGGATTGCTTTCCAGCTTCCTAAAATATCAGTATTACTCCAAACACCTAGCATCTCTCCTGAACAACGAAAACCCCCACAAACCCCATCCCGTTGTGAGAATCAACTTCCAGCGAGACCAACCTGCACAGATGTTACCACCAGCCATTCCCTGCCTGCGTTCCTCCCACCGACACAGGCCACTGGGGAAGCAAAGGCAGCACAGGCACCGAAACACGCCAGCTGTACACACTAGAGCACTGCAGCAGCAGCAGCGGCTGATCCCCGTGCTGTGGAGTCCGGCGGCATAGCCCACACAGTGCCGAACCGGCGCTGCCGCCGCACCCCTGGCATCGCTGCCATGGGACGCACGCTACACACCTCGGTTACTATACGCACACAGAAACTGTTGCCGGGCTATGGACAGCGTCTCTCCTCCACCCCTTGAAGCTGCAGGACAAAAACAGCAGAAAGAAGCAAGCGGATTTCAGGCTGTGGGCAAGGAAACGGCCCCTGGAGACAAACTAGCAGCGCTGGCATTAAGCAATTACTCCACATAGCTATTCCTAGACAGAGGAGTCTCTAAGCTGCACCAACACTACGAGAAACAGTACAAATTGCTTGCCCTTAAATGTCACCTCGTGTTTTCTTCAGCTACACGCCCTTTCAAATACCTCTGCAGCAACTGAAATCCTCCTCTAGTAAGCAAAGATTCCACACTGCCAAAGGCCCTGCTACAGAAGTGAAAGAAACACCAAGCTTACATTTTTGGTCTTCTTGCTTTACAACCAGTCTCAGCCATGTAATGTCTGATGTCACCGGAGTACCAGTATGTGGAAGTACTATGGGAATTGTAGTCTTTCCTCTATTGTGCAATAGCTACAAGGTAGGGGATCCAGGACTGCAACTGTGAGCCTCAGGAAGAGTCTCCTTCACGCAGGGGCTTACGGGGACTGCCTGAGAAACACAGCTGAACTGTTTTATTTAGCCAGAAAACGCTTCTCAGATGGGAAGAAAAGCATGTGGGAGGTTTTGAAATGCACCTTCTCCCCCTTCCCATGCAAGAAGTAATTTCCAAGCAATTATTCTCAGATGATCACACACTTCCAAAACCATTTAAGCTGTAATCAGGAAACACAACCCAGCAAGGAAATTTTAATTGCTATGGGGTAGAACAACATCGTATTTAATAGTACAAGAGTTCTTATGACAAGTTCATCATCTCGTGTACCTCTGGGGTTTCGGTATCTCCACATGAAAAAATAATTCACTGGAATGAATGGGTTTTTGTCAGTGGTGATGATGCACTTGCCACTTTTGTTCCTATCTCTCCACTGAAAGCCATCATTTGGCTCACCTCAGCTAGGTACTAGGAAAGACTTGCAGCATGAGCAAACCAAGCCCTATGCTTCCTGTAACAAGAATTAAAAATAAAGGTTATTTTAATTAAAGGCTTTCTTTCAAGCCAAAGTGCTGTACCTGACTTACCTTCTCCCCACTTTCAGTCAAATACCTCATTGGCAGTTACATTTTATCACCTTTTACATGTTTCTCCTCAATAAAGTCATTATTTTCCCTCAACTCTTTGCCTTAACTCAAGACAGATGATGAACCCTGATCCTTCCCTCACATCACCATATTTTTAATGCTACAAAAAGAATGAAGAAATATAACTTAAGCAAATTAAGAAATCCAAAGACAACAGAACAGAGCCATTTTCATCTTTCTGAAGAAAAAAAGAAAAAAACCAGGTATAGTATAGTTCAGTTGGTGAGAAGTGTAGTCCACCATCAGTCAAGTATTATTATAGTCTTGAGACTAGGAAAAGAGAGAAAGCAGAGTGCTAACAAGTTCCGACTAAATTTTCCCCAAAAGCTCAAAATATCCTTCAGCATACACTTAAGTCTGCTGAGTTAAATCTAAAAATATATATTGTTCACCCTGAACAATAAAACTGCCCCAAAATACATCTTACAGAATATGAGAAAACTCCTATGACAGCTAGAAGTGTTACAGTGGAAATGAGATAAACCATTTGGTCTTAGGGTTTTCAATAACTTAATGCAAGCAGACTACAAGCAAGAGATCTTAAAAGTGAGGGGAAAAAAAACCAACAACTCTCTCCAAAGCTTTCTTCTGTTCCCAAGGCATTTTCACGAAGTTACAGTAACAGCACCTTGTCCTTCCCTCCTCGCCATCACTGTAGCACTTACCACGGACAGCACTGCTAAAATACACCGCAGAGTGCCACACAGCACGTAACCCTCCCCAAATACTATTTAAGTGTATTCCATATAGCTTTTCTGGCACAGCAGTATATGGGAAATGAGGTCACCCCTCCCTAAAAACCTCAGCCCTTGTTTACATTACTGCTGTTCTCCCTCTGGTTTCTCTCCACAAAGCTGTAATGGCATTCAGGGATGGCGACTGTCCTCCTCCGGCTTCTCCAACTGCCTGATGTAAGCACAGCTTGAGAATGACAACACATATAAACATGACACAGGAAGCTTTTATTCCCACTTCCACGTTTAGGGTTTTGGAATAGCGTACTTGCACCAGGGCTGCCGATAGTACGCACTGAATTCAAATGTTTCAAGAAAAAAAAAAAGGATCAAAAATCTCAAGCCATGCTCTGACCAGGGATTAAAGAAAACGGAGAAAGCCCAAACATTTCCAGTGTTACGGCAGCACAGAACTGAAGCACATGCAATAATTTTAGTGATATGAGTAGACCCCAATAGCTTCGAATGAAGTCCACCAGCAGAGCTCACACTCGTTTGGCCTGGGCAAGACAGAGGGAAAGAGAGGAAATCCAGACATGAATCCACAAAAATAGTTTAGGCGTAAATTATTTCCGCCAGCTTGAGAGCGGCGTATGACAGAAAAAACAAGACAGCCTCTTCTGAAGGGCTCAGAGCCTACGTAAGAGCAAAATAGCGCACAGCGAACAGTTGAGAGAATAGACTGACATCAAAATGTAGCGTATCTCCGGGCTACCACGCAGCAGAAACTGTGCTCCCAACAATATTCTTAAAAAGTAGCTAGAATTAGTAGCAGCTACACCCTCCTCTCAAAGTAACAGGCAAAATGCCCCCAGTACACGTGAACAGAGGGTGGCTCCAGCAGCAGTGGCTGTGAACAAGGCGACAAACGCTGCCAAATCCCCCTGCCCTGAAAACGCTGGAGAAAAGCTGTCTGCTGGAAAAGCAGGACCAGCGCAGGCTGCGAAGAATACACTTGCGACTCTCATCTGTGCTGTATTCAGACGCCTCCTGAAGATTTCAAAGGTTTTAGCAACAGGTTAACAGTGGGCAAACATTCTCAAAATATTAAGCTACAAATATCTGTTAGGACTTTTTAAAGTCGCTAACTTAAAGTAACTCAGTGTGAAGAGGATGCTCACACACGACCTCCTCAACCTGGCCACAGCAATACGAATTCATTCAAGTAATGATACATTTAAAATAGCAGGTTGCAATGATTTTAATAACTCAGCGCAACATCTGTTTATACAGTAGACTTAAGTATTAGAAGTCATTCTTCAGACCCCTAACCACACCAAGACAGCTTTTTTGGCTTTTTACTATGACAGGAAATGTAAAAAACTGTAACATTGAAGTCAAACACTGCTTCCAGAGGGGGAAAAAAAAAGGGGAGGGGGGGGGGGGGGAGAGAAAAAAAGAGAAAAAAAAAAGGGGGAATAAAAAAGAAAAAAAGTGAAGAGAAAAAAAAAGAGGGAGAAAAAAAAAAGGCAGCAAAGAAGAAACCTTCTTTTTCCTGAAACCAAACATTTCCATGTATTCCCCTCCGCAGCCTCAGAAGTGACTCCTGTCCTACCCTATTGGGATTTCAGGCTCTAACTTCACAGCTCTCTTCTGCTACCTCTCCGTGCAGAAACATCACCCATTTTTGGTGTCAACACCGCTCACGGCTCTTTAACTTCCAAGCGCGCTCACATCTCTGACGGGGCGCGTATGACAGGCAAGTGGCAGAGGCAGACAGCCTTGTACTTTCGCAGATAGCTCCTTTATTTACGCGGTTCTGCTCTACCAGCAGCCACCGGGGTTCCCCTCTCTCCAAGGGAGCCCAACACACCGCGCTGCCTCTCCGGCGCCGCTCCTCACGGGGCCGAGGCCGGTTCCTCCCCTCACAGAGCGAAGCGCCTCACAACCTCCCCCTCAGCTCCGGGACCCCAGCCCCCTCCTGGCAGCGCTGACGCCTCACCTCTGCCCGGGAAGCCCCGTCAGGCCGAACGGCCGGAGGCCGGGCGCTGCCCGCCACCATCTTATCCTCCCTCTCGCCCCCTCACCCCCCCCCCGGCCGTTACAGCCGCCCCAACGGCCGCGCCGCGCGCGCCAGCCGAGGCGGGAACGGGAAGGGAGGGGAGCGAGCGCTCGGTCAACCGCCGTCGGTGGGAGAAACCACTGCGCGGGGAAAAGGCGGGGGGGGAGTGTCTGGAAAGGCGAGGGGCGAACCATCGCGGAGCGGGAGGGGGAGACCCGCAATGGCGGGGAGGGCGAGGGGGAACACCCAGGCAACGGGGATCGGGAGGGGTTTAGCCCCTCGGAGAGCGAGGCCCTCGTTTTCCAGCTGTATTTAGTCTGAGACAAGCACCTGAGCAGGTTACCTGACAGCTCCCCTCAGCCGCCATGTTCGTCCCGTGCTGAGGAAGGCACGAAAACCTGACAGAATTGCACCATAAACGCGTCTCGTTTCCCGCCCGGAGCGGCGGAGGGGCTGTGTGGGCCTGGCGCCGGTGTTTTTATTTCTCAACATTTCCTCCTTCCTGCAGAAATCGGTTATTAAAAGCGCCGCTGAGAACATTCCAGCCCGTTGGCTGACGTGAGGAAGAGGCGGGTGGTCACTCGCCCCTTTTCGGCTGGCTCCGCGGTGGCTTCGGCCGGCGGTGGAGCTCCTCGCCGCGCTTCCCCCGGTCCCGCCTTGGCTGGAGGAGGTTTGCTCCGTCATGGAGGCAAACACCCCTGCAAAATCAACCCTGCGCCTACGCAGGCGATAGCCTGGCCTTCCAGCCCCAGCTCGCCCAGCTAAAGCCGTTAGCGATGGAGCAGGCTGCAAGGGAGAATAAAAAATTAAAGGATAACGCGGATTGGGGCTGCCCTCTCCAATTTCTGCCACATCCTTCCTCCAGAAGTGATCCCGCACCTCTGAAAAACCAACCTGCGTGCGTATTTTGTGTCTAAGCACCCACCTTTGTAAGCCGCAGCTGTTGGCAACAGAAAAGCCTTTCAAATACGTTAAGAAGACAAAAGAAACGTGTGCGCGCCAGAAAAAGAGACACTGGTGTGAGATATGTTCATCTGATTCGTGTGATGATATGTGACTTTTTATCATACATATCCTTGTATAACCGAAAACCTAAAGCCTAGCAGAGGGGTTAATGTATATAGTTCAGGTTTCTGACAAAAGACACCTATTGCTGTTAAGTGGTGTAGCAAAGACACCTATTGTCTGTTAAGTGGTGTGGGCCTGTCAGTCTGTTGGCTAGCAGTTTCAAAGTGCCCCCTAGTTGAAGAAGATTCGAGGGGAGCCTTGAAACCAGCTGAGGAAGATTCTAGAAGACCCTAGAAGGAGAAGAGAACATGTGCTGAAGAAGACACGCCTAGCCATGAATATGTATTAGTACGGGGGGGGATATAAACCGAAGGGGGGGAGCCGTGAGGTGTGTGTCTTGGTGGAGCGGAGACTCCCGGCACACCCAGCGCTGTTTGCTTTCTTTATTCGCTTAATAAATTGTAAGTTTTAATTGGAATCCTGTTTTGGGACTCAATCATTTATCACACTGGGCTTCCCCTAACAGAAGGAACGTAGTGTTTATTCAGGCTGCATACCGGTACAATGCAACCATTCTGAGGAGGCTTTGCACAACGGGGCCGGAGGAAAAGCTGCTTCTGGCAAAGCGGCGTCAACACGGGCAGCACAGTCTCGCCTTTGTCGTGCTCGGAGGATGCAGAAAGGGTGAAGCACTGCACTTTCATTTATTTTTCCAGCAGAAAGGCTTTGTTAACAATCTCAAAACTGACAAAGGGGTGACGAACAGCGTAAGACGCGTTTCGTTCAGCAAGCAACCCGAAAAAGTATTCTGTTGTGTATCTTCACACATGGTTAATAAAAGGTAGCGTCTCTTCTCTTTCAGACAAGTCACATTTAAATTACTGATACAATAAAATTTTAATGTTTAATTCCACACACTCATTTTACAGCAAGCATAAAGAGTTTTACCAATACGAGCATTTTTCACAGATAAATTCCTTTCACAGTAACAGTGACACTGAAACAGTGGCAGAAGGTGCTTTGGATGTTTTTTGTTACAAATATGCATGCAAGAGATTTTTTTTGGTCAGCGTGGGATCTCACCTGCTCATCTCTCTCATCGCGCCCTTCCGCACACGCGCCACTCCGAGAGCGGGCGCGCAATGATTTATTGAATACAAAAATACATAGGGCTCCTATAAATTACTGCAGGCTGACAGGGTTAGGAGGCACAGAGCTGGTTGGCTTTGGGGGGACAAAGAGGAACACATTGGCTGTGGAAGCAAGAAAAAGTGCAAAGACAGAAGAGCAGCGGGAGCCAGAAAAATGCAGCAAAGAAACTCGGAAGTACCGGGCTGCTCTGAAAACCCACAGGGGACGGTGGATGGCGAAAACCTCGGCTAGGGACGGCGGCAGGGACTCACGCCAGACAGGTTTTTGTACGAGGGGTACAGAGAGCTCTCGGAACAAGCGTGGTGGTGAAGCAGCCAGAGAAACCAGTGTGGTGAAAATCCTCCGTCAGGAACACCAGGCCGAGCCAAGAGCGCCTGTGGCATTAACCCCTTCTCCAGGGACTGCAGCTTAACGCTGAGGGAAGGAGCAAAGGTCTGAGCTGGGGACACGCTGTCCCTTCGCCAGCCGAGTGGAGGGATTGAGGTAACCCCTGCCAAAGGCTTCAGGAAAGCGCGGAGGATTTTTCTACAAGATGACAAAGCAAAGATGTTGTTGCCAGAAAAAATCCACCCCTCAACTGTTGTTGGCAACTGGAGGGCATGTGCTTCTAGTAAGAGATTATTCTGCCTATACACCTATACAATAGTCACCCCCGGGCACGCACCGGTGCACGTATTTCTGTAAAATATCGCTTTCCTCTCTGAAAGAGCCGTTTGAGCGAAGGAAGCGTGCGTGGCGGAGGTCAGGAGCTGGCTGCTGCTGGCTGTGCTCCCTCTGCCGGCGCTGGGGCAGGGGACGGGACCGGGACGTTTGAGAGCTTTCCCACCAGGGATGACTTATTAAAATCAAGGTCTGAAATGTGGGGTACAAGATATTCCTCTTCCTGAACACAATTAGCAGTTAGAGTGGTGGGAAAAAACATCCACTCAATCAGCAAGTTTAAGAAGAAGCTCAATGCAAGGAGTATTTGCAGTGAACACTTTAGCCTGAGTATGTATCTTAGCAAGGTAAGAGCAGCATGCTCTCCATTAAAAAAAAACATTATAATACCACAGAATGGTTATTCTGAACAGAAACATTCAGTGCATACAAGGAGGAAACTCCTGCTCCCATCGCTCGCTTCAGTCTGAACACACACCGCGCCCTACGCAGAGCACAGTCAGATGGAGTGAGCGGTGGACTGAAAATTCAGCAGCAGCCCAACCCAACGACCCGTGGCACCCCCTAAATAAATACGGGGCACCCTCCGGAAAAGCTGCGCTTCCCGCCCTACCCTGCACGGGTCCCTCCGCAACACTTAACAGATGATCCTCCTGTTCTCAGCAACCCGCCGCTGGTTTGGGTTCCTGCTGTTTAATTCCAATTTGAAGAACCCCGTAACGCGCCCCCCATCAAACACCACGAACAACAGCCGAAGGCAGAGTCACCTTCCCAAACTTATCACACCAAATATATCCTCAATAAGGCAAATGTGCGAGTGGTGGTTCCTCCTTTATTTACTAGCAGGTTTTGGCCACCACTCGGGTATACTTGCAGTGAGCTTCACTTTATCACCCGCTATATTTAGGCAGAGTGGTTCATTTATATTAGCCAACCTCAGCAAAGCTATACCAAGTTCACCTCCTCCAGCCCGGAATTTGCCGGCCGACTTTCCCGATTCGGTTAAGATCTCAGCACCCTCGGGAATGCTGTCCTTGGGAAGAGGAGCTGAAAAGTGGACCGGCAGCAGACGTTTGCGGATGACACCCATGTGGTGGGTCCTGGCTGTCAACTCCTGTCCAATGTAACAGCCTTTGGTAAAGCTGATGCCGTTCATGTAGGCCAGGTTTGATTCCAGCGGGAGGGATACTCCAGGAGGGAGATCCTTCACACCTTCGGGAATTCCTAGGAAAAAAGTAAAACCAATGGGTAAATGGGGTAAGATCTCCAGTATTTAAGATTTCTGGAATATGCCTCTGCTGAGAGTCGTAAAACCAAGAGAACCCGTAAGAAGCAGCCTGAAATAATGAACTTCCCAGTACTCCGGTTTGGGCCTCAGGGAAATCATTAGCTATAAATGATGTTTACTCTTAAGTGTAAACAGAGAACTGCACTGAACCTAATTTCATGAAGCTTACAGCACTTTACAACTATACTGGTGGAAGTTTAAAGCACCCAGAACAATGCAGACTCCCATAAAAAGGCATCAACGTATATAAAATGCCAAAATCTTCTCACTTACACCCCACAAATAGACTTTAATGTCAGTAAGAGTTATTTTCTTCAAAGCTAAAGAACATAAGTTGGCCAATGTCTTTGTTAAAGCCCAAATGCTGGATGTCTGTATAAGTAGTTTGTCCTTTTTGTGACCAACGACACAAAAATAGTAATTTTTGGAAGCAGAGCGTTGCACCCAGCTTTCTGCAGCGGCACAGCAAGAGGAGTGCTGGTGTTTCAGGGAGGTGGCACACCACCACAGTCCAGCCCAGTCTGACCCATTAACAACTTGCTCTTCCGAACCAGAGGGACTCAGGTCACTGTTTACAAGCAGACGACCATCATCTTTCAGGCTGCCAATTAATTTAATCCACTATCTGTGCGGAGACGGTAAAATTAATGGGAGTTCTGCGCAGGACCGAGATCCCTCTCGGGTCAAACGTCCACCCCTTGGCCTCTGAGTTAACTCTGAGAATCCAGTCATACATCTTCAGGAAAGTAAATTAGGGTGTTTCTTTTTCCTTCCTTAGCAACAAGGAAAACACACAGACTGTGCGTAATCCCAGAATAATCAAACTGACTCAAACCACAGAAGTTTCCCTCTAAGAAAATGAATAATCCTGGTTTTCTTTTGCTGTTAGCGTTCCTGACCCACCGCCCCATGATCTTAGTAATAGGAAACTGTGCCCAAATATTGATTCTGCCACCAGACAGAATTATAACTACCAGATCACTTTTATTCTCAAAGCAGCGAATAATACCTGTACTTTTTAACAAGTCAAACACATTGAGACATACCAATTCAGCTTTTATGATTTATTCCTCTGTCTTAGATCAGCATATGGACTCTAATAATAAGATGAAACTGTGGTAATACATAAGATAATACATAAATAAATAAATTTCCCAAAATCCGGTGACACAGAGCGCAATACAAGACTTGGCTTTACCTTGTTTATACCTGTGCCTGTGGTAATCCTCAATGTTTCCGATATGACTCCCAGGGATAATCTCCGATAGATTTGCTCCTTTCTTTGTAATCAGTCTCCAGCCCATGACTTCTGTTCTGGGGTCAGGAGTTAAAACCAGAGCCTGGTCTGCGCATTTAGCGAGGGAACTGGCAATGTCTCCAGCCCGCTCCCCGGGGACGACAGCCCACAAAGAGAGGTCAAGGCAAGGGGCGATGTTTACTTTCCTCCGGATCTTGTACAGTTTCAGATGTTTTTGTATGGCGTCCAGCACGCTGCTGTCACACTCCAGCAGGATATGCGGCTCTTCTTCTGGGCTCTCGTGAAGCCTAAAAAAGTAACACCTACAAGGTCAGAAAAACAAACCGCCGCAGCAGCAGAAGCCAACACGCTTTATCTTGATCCTGGTGCGAATCCAGAGATCTGGAGATCACACAAAAGCAGCACTCAGCTCCCTATAGCGAAACACTTGAACTTTTTCAGCCATCTGTTCCAGTATTTTCTAGCAAATACTGCCCTCGCCTCTGCTGGGGACAAACGCGGGTCTGGCCGTAGTTTTCTGTACCAGTCACGCTTACCTAAAGCAAGGTGACTTTCAGCAGGAGGAGAAGCTTCGTTCAGCTGTGCCTTCCATTAGTTACCACACCTGACCCGACAGTTTGCACCAGCCCGATTTTTCACTGACTGCCACCTGTGTCAGGTGGCTACACGGCGTAAATATTATATGCCAATAATATAATATATAATATATATGATATATAATATATGCCAATAATAAAACCGCTTGTTTCGGATACGGCCCAAATACACCCACAGACACCTGGGGCCTGCCCCGAGGGCTACTTTAAAAAATATTAACATCTGCTGGGCTAACTCACAAGAGACCGCAGCCAGTGATGAAAAATATACCGAGTAAGCGCTTTTTTGCACATTAATTTGTAAAGATAAGCCGGAAATGCCTTAGAGACCGGTCTGTGACGCGGCCGCTGACAGGGACAACCTGCGAGCACGGAAAAGCCCGCCAAGGCCGCGCGTCCCCGTTTCCATAGCAACAGGACCCCCCCCCGCCTGGCAGTGGTCTCGCCCAGCTCCTCCCCGCCCCTCCGCTTGGTCTCACCTGTAGAGGATGAGGTCATAGAGGCAGCGGCCCTGGACGTTCAGCGCATGCGCGTAGAGCGCGCGCGGCAGGCCCGCGGCGGGGGGGCCGTCCCCCGCTACCAGCCGCGTGACGTCATTGGTGAGGAGCCCCTGGAGGAAGACGGCGGCCTCGGCGCCCCGCACGTCCAGCAGCGCCCGGCCCAGCGGGAAGCAGGCGGCGGCCCCGTTCCCCCCGCCCCGCCACAACCGGCGCAGCCCGGGCAGGGTCGTTGCCGCCGCTCCCGCCCTCACCAACATGGCGGCGGGCAGGCCGAACGCTGTCAGAGGGGCCCGGCGCCGTTCGCTGCCGCCGCCGCCGCCATCTTGTGTGTGTCCGCGGGGAGGGCGCCACCTGCCGGCGGGGAGGGGGCGCGGCGGGCCCCGCCCCTCTCCCGCCCGTCCCGCCGGGGTCCGGCAGCCACGGAGCGATCGCAGGGCTGGTCCGCGGCTCCCCCGGCCCTGCCCTCCCGCTGCACGGAGGGACAGCAGCAGCCCGCTGGTCCCCGCATCCCCCTGCCAGGCCTGGGGACGGTGGTCCCTGCCGTGGAGGAGGTGAAGGGAACGGCCTAACACAAACCCACCCACTGGGGTTTTGTCGTGCCAGCCCTCGGGGGCTGCCTCTCCCCTGCTCTCCGGGCTGCTCGCAGCGTTCCTGCCCCCTTAGTCATTCCTTCCCCCGCTGAGCCTTTAATCCCCTGGAAACCGCAGGCAGATAGGGTACGTACCCATTCTCCTCCAGTGATATTTTGGCTAGCACACTGGAAAATGCTGCTGCTGCTCCAAAGGTTCCTGTTTTCCACTCTTGTTTTAATGCTCCGTTACTTCTGTTTCTATAGGACTCATCAGCTGCCCCCATGCTCATTTAACACTCCCGGAAAACTGGTCAGTAGCTCTGTTCTGGAACAAACGATAGAGTCTGACAGTGGGAATTTTTGCTAAGCGACATTGCACAGAAATAAAATCCCCATGTTAGAAGCATGGAGCTGAAGGTGCTGTTCCCTTGCCTCTTTAACGTTCGTTAGTGCTATGGGAAGTGGACTCTGAAGGGCCTGGGTAGCCCCAGGTTTAGCTGCAGCTCGTTACGCTGGAATTCATCCCACGGTTCAAGAAATGGCCGTGAGTCATGCCTGTCATTTGTGATTGCTTTTCTCCAGTTGTCGCAAGTCCGTTTAAGGCAATTCTGCCCCTTGCTGCTGCCAACACCAGCACATGTGCAGCTCTGCAGGGAGGGGGCTCGGCTGGCCCAAAATGAACCCTGCAAAAAGGAGCCATCAGCGTTGGTCGTGACAGGCAGCGCCGGTGCCGAGCACTAGCGCAAACCCACCAAACCTAAAACCCTGAGCGAAGAGGCTCGTTTTTCCGGAGCTGCAAATGTGGTGGCAGCAAATGGCACATTCAGCCAGCTGGGCCTCGGGCAGGACCGGGTGTTCCCCGCGTGCCCCTGCGGCGATAACCTTATCGCATATCCCCGTGTGCGGGGGGACGGATCGGCTGCCGGCGGTGGCGAGCGATGCGACGTGTTCGCCCCCGAATTCAGTGCTGGCCCGGCTCGGAGATGACGGTTGTCAGGCAGCTGCACAGGCAGAGCAGGTGGAGAAATAAAAACAGGCGGCGGATGTGATTCGAGGTGACCTTGGAGCGCGAACGCACTCTGCCCGGCTGCTGGCACGAGCTGCGCGTAAAAAATGGGGCTGAGGAAATCTGTTTTCCTCGAAATCAGGGCTGAAGATGCAAAGAGCTGATACTCATTGTTTTTTTTTTTTTCCTCTCCCTGGAAGTGCGGGCATGCCAAGAGAAGGAGCTGTACTTTGCTTTTTAGAGGACCTGGAGAAGGGGGAGAGTCACGTATCTGGACATACAGCTGAGCTGAGACTCCAGGGTCCAACAGGCACCATGGACCTGCAGCTGGATCCAGCTTTGGCTCTTCTTTGCCCTGTGCCACGTGCCTGCTGCACCCACCAAGACGCAGAGGCAGATGGTGGCCACACCATGAGCAGCCCTGTGCTGGGCCTCGATGTGTGCCCGTGCTGCCTCCTAACCATCGCACGTGTTGTATCAAACCTCACAGAGCATATTTGAAAGGGTGACAATGGAAAGAAGAGTGAAAATGGAAAAGAACCAGGAAGCCAGGTTGAGCCTTTATTTTTTTATTTGCTACAGCTTTTATTCACTTTTCTGGGTTTTCTTTTCTTTTAACACAGAGTTATGCTGCCAATAAAGTAGTGTTTAAATGTTTCAGTGGCAAGAAAATACAACTCTGCCAGTTCAGTGCATTAAATTGGCTCAGGGAATGGTTTGAGGAAAGCCATAGCGTGGTCAAGACCTGCAACGCTGAGAGTGAGGGGGAGGTTTGTGCCAGCCCTCGCTGAGTGTGTGTCAACTAAAAATAGGGGACCTGAAACCTGGTCGGAGGGACAACATAATTCCCAGAGCTTTCCATGGGATTAATTTGGCAGACATTGGGCGATTTTTCCCCGTCCTCCACATCCATCGCTCAACACCGTTTGGATGAAGTTACAGTGACTTTAAACACCACTAGCACAGCAGGACCCGTCTCCAGCGGGATCAAATCCTCCTGCCTTTGCTCATGAGAGCAACACTGCACTTGGCTGATACTCTCCTGTAGGATTAATACTGTGGGACTGAATAATGTCATCTCCCTTGCTGGTATCCATGTTTGGAGAAGAGGTTCCATCTGACCTGCTGTGCTTCAAGCAGCAAGTGTGGCATTACATGGACTTGTCTGCTGTGTTTAAAGCTCCCAGGCATGGTCACAGATCCTCTCCTTCCTGCCCTCTGAAGCCACAGTCTCAGCTCAGCAACTGAACAAAAAGGAAATCATGATAAAAGGAGTCTGTGTCCTCAGTTCTCTTCTCCATCTCTATGCTTTCAAGGCAGTTTAGGAGTATCAGAATGCCTTGGTGCTGAGGAGGGTTGGCAGGGGGAATTTTGAAAAGCAAGTTCTCTGCCATGCTCAGTCAACTTCTGCCAGAGTCTCCAGCATAAAATACCTGAAGTTACACTGGGAAAACTGCCCTCTCCTATATGGAATTCATCTACCCAAACGTGGACATCCACACCCGAGTGGGCTGGGCTCCTTTGTAGGTGATGGAGATGAAAAAACACTTTCAGCATGCTTCGTTTCACCCTGAAGCCTCTGTGGAAATTGAATCACATCACCTGCACCCGAGAAGTGCCTGCTCTCCCTGTAGACTCCAGGTAGTCCGGGGGGGACCAGCTCCGTGCAGGCACCTAATGGTAGTGGAGATCAGTTTCTCCTCTGTACCTAAGGTTCTCCACGTCATGGTGAGACCATGAAAGCTACAGCTCCCTCTTATTCATGATACCCACGTCCGCCTGATGAATCGTCCCCACCAGCTTTGTCATTTCTAGTGGTGTTTGTGGAAGGAGAGCTGGCGGCACGGTGTGGCAGGGCGACAAGACGCAACGTCCCTGGCTAAGCCCTATCCCAAAGGAGACATCCCCCAAAATCCCCCCTTGGTGGAACATCTCTCATCCAGGCAGGTGTGTCTGGGCAACTCAGAAACCCTTCTCACAGCTAAGAAAATGGTGAAAAAGGACAGAGGTTCTTTCTCTGTTCCTCACCAGTCCCTGGGCAGTTGCACAAGCTGCCGGCAGCCTCTTGCTCCATCAGCTTTCCGCTCTCTGCTCTCCCACCGCCCGAAACCCTGCCATGTTTGGGGCTTGCTGGCTGCTGCAGCAGCAGGACAACCCGTGGCTCCCACCCGCAAGGGCTCATCCTCAGCATTTATTCATCCATAACTCAGCTGCACTAGCATAAAGCAGGGATAACTGCTGTCTCTCTGCAGCCAGCCCTGCAGGTTAATGCTGGTATAATAAACTCATTTTCTCCAGCTTTTTCTCGGGGTGCTAAGCACGAATTCTCATCCACAAACCCACGTGAGCTGCAATTATTCAACCTTAACCCTGCGCATTAAATACTCCTGAAGCTGCGCTCCAGGAGGTCGGTCGCAGGCAGCCAGCAGCTGGGACACGGGGCTGCGCTAAACCATAGCAGCACTTCTGGCACGGGGACAATATCCCGTGTTTTCTCACTTGGAGAGGAAAACACGGATTGTGGCTGGCCCGGGCAATGCAAAGGCCGGTGAAGACCAGGGGGAAGTTGCAAGGACAACAAGCTGGACGCAGAAATAAAGCAAAGTGGCAGCTGAGTTTGCAAAGGAATGAGTCTGTGCACCAATGGGTCTGTTCTGTGCTAGCAGGGCTGAAAATGAAGGTAAAGCTCTTATTAGCATTTCCCTGGGGGGAGTGATTAGGAGCTAGGGAGGTGGTGTTGACAGGAATACTGTCTGCGGCGTGGAGCAGCTAATGAAAAAGATGGGTCTTGTGATCCCAGAAAGAATGGGACGCTGGAGAGGCACTGGTATTTTTAGCCTGGCTTTCTAAAGAAATGAGGGTTTTTGCAATTGCTCTGCGTGTTTCCAAAATACAGGCAGATGGAGGCTGCTTTTGCCATTCCTCCTTCTACTGAGCATTAGACTGGGGGGCCCCATCACCCTCTGGCTCTGCCCTCCCTCCATGGACACTGTCCCCACCATGCTCTCCAGCAGCAGCAATTGGGAGGTGACCGGGGTACAAGAGATGAAGCTGCTTCTCACTCACTTACTCCTCGCTGATGCCAGTTGCCTGAGCCATCGGGGCAGGACGTGGCTGCCCGTGGGTTGGGGCACAGAGGCCTCCGGTGAGCCTGGCAGCGAGGGATGAAGGCTGCTAGCGAGGAAGAGTCGCTACAAGGTTCATTTCTGCATGACTGTGGCTAGCACCCACATCAAGCTAAAGCGAGCCACCCACGGGTGCTTCTACGTCCGAGTAAGTCTGGTACCAACAGCAAGGACGAGTTTATCCTGTTCCTCAGACCTTGCTGGTTTGAAGGACGCCTAGTTATTTCACAAAGTTTGTCTTTCTTTTGGGTGTTTTATGTAGTACTGCATAGGATGTGACCTATGAGGCTGAAGTGCTTCTGACTATTGACCCTCCTTGTGGACTTGTTAAAGGATCCTGTTATTCTCTGCCTCTTGGTGGGAGCTGGTCCTGCTCATGCCAAAGAAGTTTTAAAGACACCACAACTGCCAGAGAAACAGAATAAAACACAAGTTTCTGTCCAGAATTTGTTTCCTGAAGACTCTTTGGACAGGGGTTGTGAGTGATCGTGCCTGTCATTTAATGGGAGGAGCAAAGACAAGTCGTTTGGAAAGACAAGCTTTCTCACAAGTGCTTTCCCATCATTTGCTCAGCTTGAATCACCAGTTTCTCCAAGACTCCGCAAAGTTTTCTTGCTTTTGAAAGTACAGGCTTTCCTAAGCAGTTTCAGCTCCGTGCCTGAAGGAATTGTAGGCAGTGATTCATCAGAGAGACAACACATCCCAAACAACTAGAAGGTCAACTACTTCTTAAGGCAAAAATATTTTGCAGTGATTTATAGCCATATCTGGGAAAATAGAGCTCTTACATGGCTAAAACAGGCAAATAATAGATTGAGAAGAATTTCGTGTCATCAACACTCAGCACCCTTCTCATGGAAACATCACACGCTTTACATACTGTAACAAAATGTAAGTTTTATTCCGTTTTATTAGTAATGGTTGTGGAATACCTAGTTGAAGAGTTGGACTGATGTATCTTTCTCTTTTGACCAGTGTTTAATATTCTAACTACAGTCCAGATGTAACATTTACACTGAAAAATACTTACAGATTCAACCTCATACTCAAAAAATTTCTAGTACAAATACAGTTAGTACATAAAAAAATGGACAACAAAAAAATAACAATCCCAGAAACTTCGTAACAGCACAGACTGGTTATGGCCTTGAGTTAAGTTCAAGTATTTCCCAGTGGAATGCAATGCAAGCAACAAGGTAATCTGGCTTTTACGTGGGACATTCCTGACCCTGAATGGTAAGAATAGAAATATAAGTGTGGGCACTTTATCCGACCAAGTTTAGCGAGAGAGTCAGCATTTATGATTAGTTCAGCTACAAAGCTAAACCCGTCTTGTGTGTGAACAAAACTACTAACCTGTAAAAAAAAAGCAAAGCATTAATTATACTACTGGCGTTTCTTCCGTGGCCGATGCTGCCTGTCATCTAATTGAAATTCCTCGAGACGCCGGTTTAGTTTGTAATGGTTGTGATGGGTTTTTTGCTTGTGGTTATGCTTATTTTGCCTCTCTGTCCTTTTCCTTCCCAAACTGACACGATAAAAGAGGAGACTTTTGCTCCTGCCCCAAAAGGAGTCGCTCCTGCAGAGACATTAATGTATGTCGGTCACCTTTGTGGTGGTGACTCGGTGGAAAGACACAATATCCTAAAGGCTTTAGAGGCTGAGGAGTGGAGGAGGAAAGGGGGAAGTGAGCCAACTC
Source organism: Pelecanoides urinatrix (assembly GCA_013400755.1). Lineage (NCBI taxonomy): Eukaryota > Metazoa > Chordata > Aves > Procellariiformes > Procellariidae > Pelecanoides > Pelecanoides urinatrix. The sequence continues at coordinate 571,314 of VZTQ01009168.1, forward strand.
AATATATGTAATAATAATAATCCTTTATATTTCTAGGGCCATCTGACTCATGCTGATTCCTGTGTGCAGCTCAGATGGGATCTGGGAGAACCGGGGGCCCTCCTCCCCAGGGTCAGAGGAGTCAGCAGCGTCCTCCAGGCTGGCTGGGACCTTGCAGGTGACTTCGCATCTCTCCCAGGCAGCCCGCAACACCGGAGCAGTCCTGCTGGGAATATGCCCTTGTGCTTTTGTCCCTGTCAAAATGCTTGGAAAACATGGGAAAGCAAGATCAGCTTCCATTTGCAAAGCACTTTATGCAAGGAAGTGTTTTAAGGAGCAGGGCTGGCTGGAAGGACTGCTGAGAGAGCGGTTACCCTGTCTCCTGCCCAACGAGGAGGTTGTATTGATCGCCCAGGAGTCTGCCCTGGCTCTAGTACTCGTCCATGTTGCAGTTATTAACTCACTGTGGAAAACAGTGTGTGCATATTAAACGTGAGGGTGACACCAGCCGGGAGGAGACTGCAAATCTGCTGCAGGACCAACCGATCATTCAAAACCCCCCTGGGTCTGTGGTGTGAAAATAAAAAGGCAGTTTGAAGGAGGGCAGGAAGATCCTGGCCATACAAGCACACGTCTGCGGAGAGGAGCAATCCCCATGCCCGCAGGAGATGGGGATTTGAGGAGGACCAGGGTGGTGGATGGGTGCATGAAGAGGAACAGGGTGGACAGCTGGCCCAAGGGCCAGGGCTGCCGCACTGCTGGGAAGACATGGACTGGCTGGTGGTGGCTCAAAGACAGAAAGGAAAACCATGCTGGAAGAGCAGCCCTTGGAGAAAGGTTGATAAAACTGAAGTTGTTTAGCTTAAAGTAGACTTGAGAAGGAAGAAAACAGTCTTCAAACACCCAAAAGCTTCTGCAGACCTTAAAGGCATGAGAGGTTCTCCGTGTCTACTGAGGAGAGGAGATGCCAGGGGTTGCAGTGAGGGGGGTTCCTGTTGGACATTAAGGAAGCAATTGATGGTGGCATGTTGGCGAGAAGATCCGTGGTCCTTTCCAGCCCTGTTGCCCTCAGTGTCTCTGAACCTGCAGCCGTGGAGCCCAGGGATCTCCTCCCATTGGGCACTGACCAACTGTATCACTGGGGCAGGGGGTTTAGCCCTGCTGTATAAAATGGGTTTAATGAGTTGATCAGGTCCCTGTGACCAGGTTCTGGGGTTTCTGGCTTAAAATCTGCCCCCACTTTTTCCACATTGAGGCATTTGCTAGGATGGTTTCCTGAAGTGAGAGCGAGGGAGGCACATGTCCATCCCTGCATTTGGTGACTTGCTGGTGAATCTGCAGGTCGGCGGGAGCCGAGGGGCTGATCTGAGTCATCGGGAAATGCTCAAGCCATGTCTGGGGCTGAGGGAGGTGTCGCTGGTATGGCAGGAGAAATCCAAAATTGCGTGGGAAAGACGAGTTTATCCAGGGCTGTGATACTGCTGCTCATCTCAAAAGAATCAGAAAAACCCAGGCAGCATCCCACCATCGCTCTCCTCAGAGTTTCCATCCTTCCCTTGGGATTGTGCCTTTAAATACACGGTTTCCCATGGGAGACAAAGCTGGTGATAAACAAGAAGTCACATCGATGTGGAGGACAAGCTTGTGCCCTGGAGAGCTGTAATCACTAGGGAGCAAATTTCCACCCAGCAGCACCTCTGCTCTCCTGCCCAGCAGCCCTGGGCTGTGGACCTGCACGCATTTACCTTCATGATAGCACCACTATCAGCAACCAGCCTCTCCTGCATTGCCCAGCCCAGGAGGAGAACACGTTCCTGCACACGGGACAAGGACCAACAGGCGCAGACAATATGTTTGTCTCCCCACCACCACAGTGTGAACTTTCTGATCCTTTCATTCAAAATTCACAGCAGAAAGGCCATCCCTCCGCACGACAGATGTGTGTTACTCCTGACCGTTGCTGGTGGGGGGATGCACTGATCCCCCTCCTGGATGCAGTTGTCCATTTTTGAGGGGAAGATCTCTAGCAGTGAGAGCGGGCAGAGCTCCAGGCATTTTACTGATGGACCAGGAACCAGCAGGACCAGGAACAAGCCTGAAAGTGTTCCCCAGACTGTTACGCAAAGCCATACTGAATATTTCTAGCTGGATACCTCATAGGATGTTTCTTTGCTTTCTTTTTAAACCTACTTTTTTGCTGCCAGCACTGTTCTTTAATGGCGTGGCACAGCTCAGTCGAAGTTACCAGGCGCTGAAGGCCATACCCAGGTGTTTCATACTGGCCAAAGGGCCTGACTGCATGGGGAACAGGAATCCTCGAGGCTTTCAGAGACCAATCTCAAGGACAGGAGAAAGATGCCCAGCAAGAAGTCATGTAGATCCATTGGATAAGAAATACTGGCATGGAGACCTGCATGTGACTTTGGGTGGCTGGTACGGCCCTGAGGGAAAAGCTCGGCACAGGGACAGTGCTGTGTTTGGTGAGGATTTACTTCTCCTGCGCTAGGTTTGATCTTCAAGGCTCTGCCTGTTTGAGTTCTCCACAGTGGTGAATCAACTGTTGGACTCTTGGGAGGCTGCAAGAGCATCTGCCAAGCCACAGGCGTCTTGGGAACACCTCAGGGATGAGACCCGCTCTGAGTCGTGGCAGAGTGAGGCAATGACTGGTTTCAGCCTCTACCGTTCGGCAGGAGATGCTCCCTGTGCTCCCAGTGATGAGGTTTTCTTTCTATTTTGTGTTATGGGAGGGGAACAAAGCCACAGCTGTGCAAGAGACACGGGATGAAACCACCCTGACAAAGCATGTCCTCAGCACTAGCAGGAGCCTTGGAGCCCAGCAGTTTGGTTTTAACATGCCCCCAGACTCCTGTAAGCTGCATGAAAACTACTCTAAAACCAAGCCAAGCTCAAAAAGTTCCCCATAAACTAGTGACAAACTTCCTGCTATTGTCCTGTCCCCACTGAAGCCAGATCTTCTGCTAAGCCACCACGCAAGTGTGTGAAACCTGCCAGTTCCCCAGGGGAGGCTGGAGGCTGGAAGCTCAAAGACTGCTCCAGGATGAGATCAGCCATAGTCCTGGACCAGCCGGGTTTTCCCAGGGGAGGTGGAAGGCTGTAAAATTACCAGAGGGTTGATACTACATTTACATATCTCTCTCTATGTCTATATTCACACACACATGTTCATATGTGTCTGTATATATATGTACATGTACACACACACATCATATACACACTATGCATAGATCCATCTGCCACTATGTGTAAGGGTTTGATTAAACAGCAAAACAAATTTGCCGACATGGATCTTCCAATCTCTAATAATATTTGGCAAATAAAGAAGTCTAAACCCTTTATGATTTTGTTTTCCTGGTTGCATGAAGGCACTTTCTGATGATGTGAAGCAGCAGTTTGGTAAAAACTCTGTAACTGCAACGATTCCCATCACATCTGTAGCAAGCGCTACACAGGCACTGGTATGACGCAATGTCACTGCTCACTCCTGCCGCGTAGTTTGATCGTATTTGCTTTTTGCTTCGATGCAGAGGAATAAAAGACAAAAACCTTCAGCGCAGGACATCAGCTGTAAGCATGTCATGAAGGTTCACGCAGTATGTCAGTTGTTTTCTTTTCTTATCAAGGGATCGGAAATTAATTTTGATTAAGGATATTTAGTCATTAAACACTGCCTGACTACAGCATCTAGCCTCGCCACACAGGAGGGGACCTGCTCGCTGTCAGGGTGACTTCTCTCCCGAGCCACCAGCAGCTCTGCTTCCCGTCACAGCACGTTGTACAGTCTCTGTTGGGGCTCCGGTGGTGACCGAAGGTGTTGGAGCCAGGGTTTTGCTGTTGTTCACTGGAGGTTCCCAACTAGAGAACATGTTGGAAACAGGAAAGAAATGTCTTTTTTTAACGCACTGGAAGACAGCACTAAATTGGTCTGAAACTCCTTTTCTCTCCTGACTTCTGTATAAAAATTGCATCTGTGCCCTGTGAAACGAACGCAAGACAATACCGAAAAACAGAAACAAACCAAAATAAAACCCCGACTTACGCTGCCCTCTCTCCTTTTAGATGAAGCTATATCCATACAGACGTCTTTCCGTCTTTACTACTTGAGCTTCCTTTCTCCAAGCAGGCCTTGGGTTTAGCGCCTTGTTTCTCCTGAGCGGTGTTGGCCCTGTTCTGCTCTACCACCGTGCCACCCGAGGCGGGACTGCTGGTTCGAGAAGGTTGTGTGTTGGCCTGGGTGCTGCTGTAGCTCTGAAACGCTATGTCTAACTGCTCCTGCGCCACTCGCAAGTGTTTGTGAAGGGTGGACAAGTCTGCCGGGAGGTTCTCATCCGGGCTGGTGCACTGCTGCTCCTGAGCGACGTTAGCCAAGTTCTGCTCATGAGCCATCAAGCTGTTGGGGATCTTGGTGGACTTCTCTGATTTCACTACCAGGTTGTACTCGGGAGGGCAGGAGATGTTCTTTGGGTAGGCATAGTTGTAGGGAGGCTGCCTAAAGCTGTTGATTTTCCGGTTGCGAATGGCATCTCGAATGGTCCCAAACCCCAGGTGAAACATCTCACACATGTTCAGCAATAAACACAGGCAGCTCACGACGTACATCACCAGCAGAAAGATGGTCTTCTCTGTTGGCCGGGACACAAAGCAGTCCACAGTGTGAGGGCAAGGGACTCTGTTGCAGACATAATAGGCTTCTACCTCAAAACCATAGAGCAAATACTGCCCTATCAAAAAGCAAACTTCAAACGAAGCTCTGGTAAGTAGCTGGAAGACATAGATTTTCATCAGTCCTTCTTGCTGGATGCGCCTCCTCCCGTCGTGCTTTTGTTGCTCTTTGCTCTTGGGCTTGACTTTGGCTTTCTCGCGTTCTGCTGTGTCATCAGAGATCATGGGCTCCTCTTCGTCAGCCTCCATCGGGTCCTCCATGTTGTGCACTGCCTGCCAGTTCAAAGCAAACTGCTTCTTCTTCTTGAATCCCTTGAACTTCTTCTCCTCCTCTGCCGACCGGGCGATCCTGTGGATGGCATAGCCCAGGTACATGACCGAAGGGGTGGATATCATGATGATCTGGAAGACCCAGAACCTGACGTGTGACAGCGGCGCGAAGGCATCGTAACAGACGTTGTCGCAGCCGGGCTGCTTGGTATTGCAGGTGAACTTGCTCTGCTCATCGGAGTAGATGGACTCCCCTCCCACCGCTGTCAAGACAATGCGAAAGACGATGAGCACGGTGAGCCAGACCTTCCCCACGAAGGTGGAGTGATTGTGAATCTCTTCTAGCAGGCGGGTTAGAAAGCTCCAGCTCATGTTGGTCATAAGGGCTACTCAGTTATAACCTGCAAGAAGAGGGGGAAGAAAAAAACATAGCTGTAAGTTAACATCCGTGGCTGCAGTCAGTGATATGGCTGTGACATTGGCACATCTGTGACAGAGGAGGTCATTTTATCTCAAAGAGGCACCCTTCATTGTTGCAGCCTATCTCCCCAGGACCTGTGAAGGACCATGACATGGCGCTGACCCCCGCAGCATCAGGGAATGAGCCGTGGCCAGTGTGGGGACGTGCTGCACCACCATAATCGGAGGCAGGGATACCTGGTGGTACTAGATTCCTAACACAGCAAGCCACAGCACCTACTAGATTCACCATTACCTGCTTTGTTGCCTGTTTCAAGACGTTACTCAGCTGTAGGAAGGGTTTGGGTAACTGTAAATTGAACGCAAGGCACCATGGAAACCACCTAGGCACAAAAAGGTGCTTAATTTGTGATAATCTCTTGCTTGCACGCCATGAGCTCAAGAGCCTGAGCTGAACGCAGGAGTAGGGGATGCTGCCCACATCACAAAGACTTGTACTGCTGAAATATCTTTCATTAGCAAACCCAGAAAAATGCAAAGAATCAGCAAAAGAATGGGAATATTTATGTTTACAAGCCGATGGCCCTTTTAAGTTCCTTTTGAAAAAACAAAACAAAACACATGTTTAATCAAATGCAGACTGTTTTAAAAATAAACCTTGAAAAAATTTCAGAGAAAACCATGCATTTATTAGAAGACCTGGACAGCTGGGGAAGACGAGCTTGTAATAACCATTTTGTGTTTAGCTTAGCTTGCAATGGGGCCTCAGCCCCACGGCCTGGTGACCCCAGGCATCATTAAAGGCAGGCAGCAATTTCACTGCTTGACTGGCAGCAGCCCTGACAGATACCTGGAGATGACAGCAATAGGGAAAGCACTCAGACCCAAAGAGCACCTTGCCGGGGGACAGCAGGGCTCTCACTCCAGAGCAGCAGAGGATGGGATCATCCTTTCTGCTCCCCTGCATCCCTCCTCTGAAGCATCCTCAGGCTCGTCATGGAGCTTACCCACCTTGTTTGCATGCAAGTGCCTGATGGCAGGCAATAAATTAGGCGTCTGCGAACCCAATCCCACCCATGAACTGATGCTTACCACTGCACCCAGAAGCAAAGAGTGGCAGACGTAGGAGCCAAGCACATAAGCACGGACACAAGTGAGTTATCGCGGGGTAGCACATGGCAGCAGTGTGTTATGGCTCAACAGTAGCTGCCCCGGCACGGGCTACTCCCCCGCGGTCCTTCACGATCATGCAGAGGAAGAGAAAGGAGCTGTTGTCCATACGTTGAAGGAGTACGGACACCAAACCTACCCCTCCATGCTGGCTGAGCATGGCTGGGTGGAGATCCAGGAGGGAAAATGGTGCCATGAGACATGAGCCTGATCCTAACCTGGCTTTGCACCACTTTTACATTGAGACACAAAATTATGCCCTAGGGTTTCCATGGCACAAGCTGGGCTTTGAGCCCGTCGCCCGTGCCAGACACAGGGTGAGAACGGCCACCAGCATCAGCCATGGGCACAGCCCCACGCGGCAGCAAGAAGGGAAACGTGCCTTGCTCTGTTCTCCACGTTGAGCCTTTCTGGAATGTGATTTTGCTCATGCTGCTTCTTAGGACGGGAGCCAAATAGCGCTGGTTTGCTCAGCCCTCGCCTTCGCGCTGCCCCAGGAGGTAGGAGCGTGGCCCGAGGCTTGAGATGCAGTGAAATTCTTCCGCTGTTGAGGGCTCTTGAGAGCAGGCAGATGGAATTTTCTAACCTTGCTATTTCTAGATCAAACAAATCCTCTGCGAACCCAAACCCCCAAGTCTTCACACGCCAGACTGGGACTCCAGGAGCACTCTGCAGATGGTGGCGAGGGCTGTTATTCTTGTCCTGTAGCTGGAGAAACTGAGGCAGGGAGCAGAGAAACAGCTCACTCTAGGCTGGGTAATAAGCCAGAAGAGGAGGTGGGGAAAGTCTCCTCTCTGCCCTCAACTTACCTGGTGAAGAACAACAGCCCTCAAAGCTGCTGGGACCAGAATCCCCATCTCTTGCCCCAAAAGTGATGCCTCAGACCCAATGGTCAGTACAGAAATGCTGCTGCAGATAGGTCAGTACATCCGCTGCAGAAGAACGTGGAAAGCAATCGCCACAGAAATATTCTTTATTTATTGAAGAAATTGGATTTATTCAGGGGTGAGATGGGAAAGCATCCCCTCTGAGTGCCTTTTTGCTTCTTCAGCCTCAGTGGATACACTCTAAAGTCTCTTTAACCCTTCCTCTGATTTGTGTCCACATTCAGATATGCACAACATGGGGCGTTGAATGATTTGCAGGATTAATCCGGGCACTCGGCCAAGCTGCAGCTGACAGGGGACTGGGAAGGGAAGACCCCGCTGGGTGCAGCGATGGCCCTCTGCGGGACACGGTGCATCCGTCTCCGGAGCATCTGGGTCCGGCCGAGGCAGGGCTGGGGCTTGGATCGAGCACGCGTCAGCCCCAGCTTGGCTGGCCCCATGCAGGCATTCAGCCACCTCCTGGCTCCCATTTGCATTCCCAATTAGCTGCAAGCCCAAATTGTTCTAAAACATGGGCTTCAAATGTCCTGTAGAGCAGTTAATTTATAATTTCAGTGCTCACCTAAAGGGTTTATAAGGTCTACACCGGCGATAATTTACCATTTTGCAAGTGTTACTCAAGGGCACATTTCCCAAAGCTCAGAGTCACCTCCCAACAGCAGTTTTGCTGGAGCAGGAAGGGTCTGACCAAGGTAGTCGTGGCTTTTGGAGTAAATATTCAAGTTTTGATCTGATATTAGTCAGGGTTGTTAGCAAAGCACCCATTGTCTCCTCTGGGAAACACATTTTGGAAAGGAGCACCCGATAGCGTTGGTTCAAAACACTCACAAACCTCCTGAGTCAGGGAGAAGGAAAGAAATTGCAAAATAATCGAAGTGGCAGGTTGTTGCTTTGAGAAGACCACCTCTGGTTACCAGCCACCAGCCCGAGCTGTTAGTCCTGCCATTGACGCTGCGGCTCAGCCCTCCGTGCACATCTGGATTTGCAGGAACATCTGCAGGAAACAGCCTCGAGCTGTTTCTGTGCCCCTGGGACCCCGCTGTTGCCTCTGTGTATGATCACACCTTGACGTTACTAACGTCACCCACTCTCCCGGCACCGTATTTGGAAGCAGGAGCTGAAGGAAATGAGTTAAAAAACCCTCCGACAGTCAGTTCGGTTAAACATCCTTTGCTCACTGGCTAGGAAGACCACACTATGAGATTTCAATGCCTTTAATTGCTGGGGGGGGCGGCTAGTACACTATTATATTTTGAAATCAATTATAAGCCAAACAAGCTTCCAAGGAAGGATTTGTTCACATTGCTTTTGCTGCTGAATAGGATGGTATTAGGAAAAGACCGTATCTCATCTCCTCACAATGCCAACTATCAAAGCACAAAAAATGGATTTTTGCACCTTCTGTGTGCCTCAGACCTAATTCTTCCACACAATGGAAAATTTACACAGTCCAGCTTTCTGGGGGAAAAAAAACCTGTGTGGATCTGCAGAAGGTGGATGGATTAGATTAGGTGGTTCATGTAGTTAAATTCCCTGCCGGAGAGATTGCATGAGAGGACCCACCATCCCTCTGGGTTTGAAATCCATTCATTCACAGTCATCTTCACACGTCATCTCCAGATTAGCTGACATGCACTGTACGAAACGCACGCGGGGTACAAGTGCTCAACCCATCAGCAGCACTTAAAATAGTGAAAATCGCGTGTAGCCAGGTAGAGGAATGAGCTGTTGGCTCCACGTTCTCATCATGGTTACTTCCCAAAACCCACTGACCCCTCTGCGCAATCGCAGCCACAACTGTTGGAACTGGGAAAACTTTAAAACCTGATTCTAAAATAAGCAGAAGAAGGCAAAAAATAAATAGAAAAAAATATCTGTGCTAGCTAGATGTCCTTCCTTTCTGCACGGTTCCCACACCGTCGCTTAAACTTCAGGGAAAACAATGGGGAAAAAAACCTACTTACAGAGACATGGTGCTTCTCGTGGCGGCTTTCCCTCCTCCGCCGACATTCCTGTGCCGCCAGCCCTCCGCCTTGCCCTAGATAAACTCCCGCTGCCTCGGTCCAGCCGTGCCCCAGCCGTTGGAAACCGGAGCTCAAGGGAAGTATTTAACGTGCTGTCAAACCCCGCCTCTGCGGCGGCCGGGCACCCACCGCCGGGAGGTCCTGCCCGAGCCGCCTGCACCCCGACGGTCGGTCCCACCGCCGCTCGCGGCTCCCCTTCCCCTCACCAAGCCTCGGGAGAAGGAGGGAAGGTGCTACATATATATATGTGTATATACCGGGGAAGAAAGGGGCATCGGTTTTAAATCCAAACAAGCCGCCGGGTCTGGTTTTAGGAACGCTGCCTGGAATTTTGCTGCCGAGCTCTTGAGACGGTTGGAAGTAAATTAATAGCATCAGCTAGTGGCACTGGTAACAGATTTGTAAGACAGAGAGCATGACTAATAGGGAACATGTGGAAAACACATTTTGGCAAAAGTTCCTTGGTTGCTGGGGGAAAAAAAAATACAATAAAAGAAGAGGCAAGGCTCACTAGTGAGAAAAACCACTCTGAAGCTCCTGCTTTGCTTCCCCAGGCAAGGCTTTCTCTGAAAGAGGTGGTGCACCTCTCTTCAAGCTGGTGGATGGGAGCACAGAGCAGATGAAGGATGGGGAAGGGTTTTTGAGCACACACAGAGACTTTTTGGCTTCTTTGCAGAAGCAAGAAGAAATAAGAAGTAGTATGGGCATGTACATGAAGCCTAAGGCAAGCGGAGAAGAAAACCGCCATCCTGATGGTCTGAGGATCACCTCTCATCCCTGCTCCATCCATGGGGAGCTTTGGCATCGCCACCCCAGTGGGATCAGGGCTCCAGGTAGCTGCTGAGATGGAAATGGAGAGTCAAGGCTGAAGGTCTTCCCAGGGGCCAGCGAGGAGGAGAAGGAAGTGACAGCATCAGCCAACAGGTCATGAAAAGGCTCAGACCCAGCCTTTGAGGGGAGAAAGCACGGGAAGATGTACATTTTGATCAAAGGGGACTTTTGAAACCATATGGTTTGTTGGGAACTTTCATCCCTGGTCTTGACAAAGCAGGATATTGACTCTGCTGCCAGACCTCTGGTTTCCCAAAGAGCCCGAAGGGACGCAGAGGGGCAATTCCTGCTCGCTGGAGCATCTCGTGCCAACGCTCTTGCAAGCAGCAGCATCTCCTGCGCTGCTCCAGGCTGGCTAACGCTTCGGTTGTACTGCTGGAGGTTGTTCTGCGAGAGCCCAGGAGCACGTGAGCCTCTGCGGACACCAGAGCCCGGCTGTCTAACACAAACCCATTGCAGCTAATGGGGTCTCCAGGGGAGCTACCAATTCTGGGCACATTGCAGTAACTTTCCTGAAGGTTTTAAGTAATAAACTAATTACTTACACACAGTGATAAGTGAATTCACTGTTCGGAAGTAGCCATCTGTGATAGGCAAGTGGAAAAGCCCTGTCAGCTAAGTTAGGTGTAGAGATGAACATACCCTTGGGGGAATATGCCACACTAGGGGAACCAGAGTTTGGAAGGCATTTTGGGGGAATAAGCCTCTAAAGAAGTTAAATTATCACAACCCTGGCTGCATGATTCAACGTAAGCACATAGCACACCGACACAGCTTGCGCTCTCAAAGGACGTGGGGAGATAGGGAGCTGGTTTCAGAGGAGAGCACCAGGGCTGGAGATCTTCTCCAGCAACACCCCGACATCCCTGGAGATCTCCCATCGGGACCCCTCTGAGGGGGACAAAACGTGCAGTGAGCCGAGGCCACATTACCCCTGCGTGTTCCCGGGGTTGGGTTTGGTCTCCAGCATGCCGGGGCAGTGACCTCCTTGCCCCCATGGTCCTTCAAGTCTGGAGACAGTGCGGTGGGTCACCTCGTGGTCACCTCCTCAGGGGCCACCGCGTGGTCCTTGGGTGCGTCCCCAGCTTCCAGCACGTTACATCATCTACTTCTAAAAGCCAAGACCTCTGAGATCTACCAGACCTGAGGGATGGCCACCAAGATCTCATTCCCATCAAAGAACTGTAGCAAAACTTCCACCTGCTCCAGCCAGTGCAGGATGGAGCTGCATGGAAGTATTATTAGTTATTTAAAAATAACTAGCTGAGAACAACTTCCAGGCTCTGCAGGACTGCGGGCAGCAACTTAAGAGATAAAAGGCAGCTCAGCACGGTCCCTGTCCCGTGGGTCATGCAGCCTTTCCAGACCCTTTGCTTTCTAACCGTGCGGGTTATTTATACACACAGCAATCTCGTCTGGTGGAAGTTTTCTCGGGGCATCTGTGCTTCAGGAGAGCCGAGCAACATCTGCTCCTGCTCCAGCCTCCTGCCCAGCAGGTCCGGCCATCACACTGGCAGGGATCGTGTGGTTCCCGTCACCAAACCATCACCCATGGGCCAAACCATCACCTGGGGAAGGAGGCGGAGGGCTGGAGGCAGAGCCAGACCCGTGCATTTTCTCCTGCGTGCTTTAGCTGGGTTTTCACCCTCCAAACAAGTTGTCTGAAAGCCAAAACCTTCACTGCGTGGGTAACAACAGAGAATGGCAGGAGCATGCACACACTTATAAATAGCTTGTGTTTCCTTCCTCCCAAGGAAGACACTGGAGAGCAAACAGAGCTTTTCTAGCCATAAATAAATGTACAGGCTAAAACAGTAATAAGCACCTTTTCACTCCCGACCCATGTGTCCTCAATCTAATGCTTGGCATTGAGGAAAGGACATAGAGGGTGGAGACGGAGGGGGAATGGATGTGATGAAGCCTTGTATGATTCTGGCTGCTGCTGGGAGTCACCTCGCCAAGTCATCCCTCCACCCAGCACCGCTCGTGTTTCAGAGCAGTGATCTATACATACTTCTCTTAGATGTCCTATTGAAATAAGTAAGTGCTGTCACTAATGATAATGCCACCCAGTATAACATCTCTGACATGCTATGTCAGTGATGAGTAGCAACCATCATCATCCACTCCGGCCACAAATCTGTACTGTATTGTGCTGAGAGTTCATTGTCTTCTCTAATTTTCACTTTTTGAATTTTCATTCAATCTGTTTTAAAACTAAATGAAATGAAGAAATGCATCTTTATTCAAATGATAAGCACGCTTTTTAAAACAAGACCCAGAAAGCAACATCACTGTGTTGAGACAAATGTCAGAAAAAGGAAATAAATTAAGAATGTCAATGTTATCTTATTGGACATTGTTGGATTTGGGCTTAGGAGACTACAGGATTTCATGTCTAAGAAGCAAAAATATTTCAATACAAATGAGGGCAAAGACTGAAGCAGCAGTTTTAATTCATATCTTTTCTTCTTCGATTAACTTCAGTAGCCCTTTTTTTCTCTGAACTTCAGACATGGGATGCGGGACACATCTTCACCCTTGGTGGCTGTGGGTGCCATCTGCTCTGAAAGCGGTTTGTGATGGACAGGGTGACAAAGGCACTGCCTAAAAGGAAATATTAGACTTGGAAAATATTCTACCTCTTTTGCATAATCCTGAAGTCCACTTGAGAACTGCTGAATTTTGTTATTATTCTAATTACTCAGTAATTTGGTGGCAGTTAGAGAGAAAAAGGGATGGGGGGGGCTATAGCTTTGCCAGTGAATGATAGAGCCACAGAAAGGCAAGCTGAGGTCTTATCTTCGCAAGTGAAGGCATCACTTTAAAACATTGCAGCTACACGTAAAAAGTCAGGTCTTAATCTCATTAGTGCCTCTGGTGTGGCTGGACCGGTACTTGCAGCCCCATGCCTTTAGTGGAGAACCACTGGAAGTTCTGGAAATGTCTTTAAATGGCTTCAAACAAAGATTTTTTTACCCCAGACGTAAAGATGTGCTTCAGGGAGTGGCAATCTCCTTTCTCAGTGCATCCTCCTTTCCTCCGATCCCCCTCGTCCTGCCGCTATCCTCGCTGTCTTCAGAGCAGCTGGTCCTCGAGGACACAGGTGTGGGGGGATTGATGGGTTTGGAAGAGGACTCGGGCTCATCTTTTACAAGTTTGGTTCAAGTCAGCATTGCAACTTTGACATTTCTAAGGGCTCAGGCCCAGGCACATGCCTGGTTGATAGGACCGGGTAAACCAAGCGCTCCAGAGAGGTCCAAGCGTGTATCTACCTGGGGCATCTTCAAGGCTGCCTTCCATCTCCTGATGGGAAGGAGGCCATCAGCACCCATCGGAGCTCCTTCTTCATGCCTGGAGTCTCCAGAGCTTTCAGCGACCCAAGGACCCACGTTATGTCATTGCCCTGGTGATGTGCTGGCTGGGCTGGGGACTTTTGATGGGTCACAAAGCCATGTCGCATGTGTTAAGGTGCTTTGGGACAGGCCAGTCCCTTCCAGCAAGGGCAGAAGCAACGTACTGGGATAGGACTTGGGTTTATGGGTGGAGGGATCATGCCTTGGGACAGCCCTTGTTCCCAGCCACAGAAACAGCCCGTTTGCTCACGAAACAGTAACTGAACCAACACCCCCATTTATGGGTGATGGCATCAAGGCCAACTGTGGATGTCCCAGGGACCCGTTCAGGAGCTACAATGAGGAGATGGGAGGGAGCAGGTGGGAATGGCCACAGCGCTGCTCAACTCAACCACCCCGGCCAAGGACCCCTGAGCTCCCTTTCAGTCCCACCATGCTCCCTCGCTTAACCCAGAAAAAAAATCTCAGTTGTACAAACTTCCCTCCTGCACCCAGAGCTTCGGGCATTCTCCAAGATTTGGGACTAATCAGGGCTTGCATTGTAAGAATTCTGCCAAAACCTCAACTATCTTAAAAAAAAAAAAATTACAGGCATCAGAAAAAGCTGTGCCAGTGTCTGTTGTTAAAATCTGTTTCATATCAAATCTCTGTGCGGACTTTTCAGGACAGTGGTGATGACAACCCCAGCGCAAATGTGTCATCTGAACGACAGAGAGACAAGGTCTCTACCTATTCATCATCAGGTTGATTTTTTTTCTGCATCCAGCTCTGCTTGTTGGATGAACCCAAGAAGGTTTTGATCTGGATCAGGACATTGTGGTTGGTCTCTTGCTCTTGCAAGGACCAAATGGAGAAAAATGAGTCTTACACGTTTTTCCAAAGCCCATGGGGATTTTGGCTGCATAATGTAAGGATTCTTGAAAAGGAGGTGAAGACTGCTTTCTTTCATGCACTCTGAAAATATAAACTCTGGCTCTTGCCACGAAATTTGCACCACAGTTGTGCCTCAGTTATCCAAGCAGATAGGTCAGAAAACAGAATTTCTCTTTTAAGTTTGCATTGGTTTGTCATTGGAGCAAAAAGCCAATGCTGTTAGCAGAATGAATAATATTTCTGCTGAAAAACAGTGAAATGTTGCCTTTGGATATCACTGACTGATGACTGAGGAAAGGTAAAAGCACTTCACGTGGAAAATGACAAAAAAAAATCTGATATGGTGAAATAACAGTAAGATTTAAATTCCAAAGTACAAAAGCCCAGAGGAAGTGTTCAAGCCCAGGCTGGAGAGCAGAAGCAATTTACTCCAGCCCTTCCCAGCTGAAAATTTCGCTGTGATGGACACATTCTTGAGATAAATTTCAGTATTGACAAAACCACGTATTTTTTCTGACGGGAACCTTTCTGCCGAAGTTTTCAAGGACGGCAAGATAACACGGGCCGACGTACCGAAAGGTGGCAAGAAGGGACTCCAGGAGAGCCCCAGGGACGTGGCTCAGCAAAGCCCTTTATAGCATTTTTTCCCTGCTTCTGTTCCTGCTCCAAAGAAAGCATCTGCCTCAATAGTCAGAGGTCAGATGGAGCAATTATTCCCTTCTCTATTTGCTTCCCTTTCCTGAAGTAGCCGGAGAAGCAATGGGAATAAAAAAGCCATCTCCAACCGCACCCGTTGGGGTCATACCCGGCGTTAGTGCTACCCACGTCTCTCCTGGAAACCCATCGCGGTTCCCCGAGCTCTCATAACAGGAAACAATAAACTTTCCAGCCGGCATTCCCAGCCCTGGCTGGACTGCAGCACAAACCTGTGAAGCCAAGCCAGGCTTGACTTGCTGTAGACCTTTCTGAACTTGTACAAAAGAGTGAAAAAAAAAAAAAATTTCAATAAAAATCAGAGGAAATCCACCCTCTGGCAAACTGCAAAAGTTCACGGCACATCGTCTCCTCCTGCCATTGCCCCCGCGGCCGCTCCTCCGTCCGCAGCTCACCGAGCAGCGGCGCGTTAACGCAGGCAGGGGCAGAGGAAAAAGGCCAGGGTGCATGGGAAAGATTAGGGAACGCTGGAAAAGGAGTCAAGCGGCCACATTTTTGGCTGATCCAGAAAAGTGTTTTGTTTTGTTTTGTTCCCTTTTTCCCTAACACCTGTGGACGGGCAGAGATGGCTTGTTAGGAGGGAGCTTGGAAGAACCCCAGGAAAAGGGGGCAGGAGCAAGGGGAGCAGGAACAGAGGTTGGAAGCTCAGCCACGGCTTCTGGACTTGATTCAAGAGCTGCTGGGTGAGGTCCATGGCTCACACCGAGCGGACGAAAGGAATGGTTTCCCTGCTTTTTCAGCTGCGTGAAAACCATGTGCGCAATGTTAGTGGGGGGAGAGGGAAGGAGATGGGAGCAGCCAGCGACTCTGCATCGGGATGAACATCTTAGACACAGTTTGAGGGTAAAGACAGCCCCACAGCGAAGCGGTTGTGTCCTCACAAGCGAAGCAGGACATGCTCAACACCTCCTCCAGCTTTCCTCACCAAACCCCTCTTGCAAATACCTGAAAATTCAGATAGTTTTTGGTTTTCTTGTGAAAAATGCTTTGTACCCATGCAGGCAGGCTGCTGACTTCGAGAGTTCGTCTCTGTTTTTCGCAGCAGTGCCAATGAGAAAAATGTTAGTGTCATCTCTGTCATCACATGCCTCATCTGTCAGTCATGGGGAAGTACAACGGCCACCACAACAGGCAGGAGAACCTGTACACAACCAATGCTGGTCTGGTTCAACCAGCCCCATTACGTGTAGCAGCTCTCAGGACAGACTCTCCCACCAGGATTTAAACCAGGTTCATATGGGTTGGAGCAACCCAAGGAGACCCGGCCACTGCCCTTGAAGGACACTTTTGCCCCTACTAAAGGACAGTGTGACCCACCATTAACTATGGCCCCATTTGCCAAAGCGGAGACTCAGCTCTATAGGTTCAAGCTCAACCCTGGGCTGACAGCCCCCTGCCCAAACCACAGGTGCAATATGGAAGAAGGTTCTGGATTGGGGATTTGGTGGAGCTTTCTTTCACCCCTGAGTGCAGGAGAAGCCCAGCATAAGAACTGGGTCCAAAATTGTCTTTGTTTCTTTACTACCCCCAAAATATCTGTAATTTGCCAACCAAAGCGCAGGTTAGAGGAACTGTGCCTCAACCCTAACAAAGACAGGAGCTTGCAGTGAGCCAGGGCCAACACAAATTGGTGCAGGAAGGGGATCCACAGGATCCAGCTCAGCTACATGAACTAGGTCCAAGCTCTACCTGTCTTCCCTCATCCAGCCTCGGCCATACATCATGATCCCTGAGTGACTGCCCTGTCCTACGCTGTCCTCCAGGCAGAACTTATACCTTACTGCTTTAAAGAATCATGTGGTTGAAGACCATGTGTGGGTGATTTGGAAGAGCTGCTCTGCTCGTGAGCAGATCTAAGGTCCTTTTGCTTTGGTGCGGCATCTGCTCAGGGTGCTGAGTCTGCGCTCTGCTCTACCAAGTACATAAGGGTGGTCTCCTAAACCCATCATCCAGCACCTCAGCAGGTGGCCTGGTTGCAGGAGCTGAGGTGAAGCTCAAGGAACAGGACTTGTCAGATGAGCCAAAATCTTATCTGAACCGGGACATGTGCATCTAAGACACCAAATCTCTCTGAACATCCCAACACTCATCACTGGAGCATCTATTGCCCAACCTCCTGACTTTGGAGGACCCTCAGACTTGTCAGGTCAGATAGAACTGTAACAGTGAGCCCACTCCATGACCCAAGTGTTGTGCAAACGGGGAAGAGGGCTGGGGACGGCTGCCAAACCCTTCCCTCTGCCGAAATAACCCATCCCTGCTCCCTCCCTGAATAAACTCCAAGCTGCAGACCTGCCACCCCAAATCACCAAGAAGTCCTCCTGAGCTCAGCCCTAGTTACCTGGACACCAGACCCCTCCTCACAGTAAAAAAATCCAACATCAACTAAATAAGGATATTGAAGACAAGAAAGCAAACGCCAAAGCGAAAACACCAGATGCTTGGATGTGACTTTACGGTCTATTTTTCCATTACTAATAAGAACTAAACATAGTTAAAAGAGAAGAGAGAGAGAGACTCAAACGTGATAAATGAGGAAACAAGCGAGTTGGACATGCTCTTGCCAACTGTTCTTAGATAACAGACAAAACAGAAAATAAAGAAAAAAAGGAAACGTTATTACTACAAGTGCTTTCCTATCCTTCTGGCTGGGTTTCCAGCATGACCGGGGCAGGTCATGCTTATCCAGATTTATTGTTACATCAGCATCACCAGTAAATATTTAAATAACCACTTAGGTAATTATACACAGAGATAATTATAGGATCATGTTTATATGCAGAGAAGAAGAAGATGAGAGAGAAATGCCCGCAGGAGTGCCCGGTGCCGGGCGAGCGGTACGGTACCTTCCCCTGGAGCCCTGAGGACGGGAGCATCGGCGAAGGCTGGCCGGTCTGATCCGAAGGCGAGCGTGGGGTGGGAAAGGGACGGGAGCCTTCCTGGACGTGTTTACATAGGTGGGCCCCCACCCGCTGACGCCGGAGAGGTCAGCAGCTCATGTCTCACATCTGGATGCTACTGGATCCCCTGTGCCAAGAAGGGAGACCACGTGTCTTTTCGTCCCCAAAGCTCGCAGGACTGGAGGGGTGTTGAATCAGTGTCCCTCCTTCCCCTCCAGAGGTAGATAGTGGGGTGGAGAAGGTGCCCTCAGGCTGGCATCCAGGTGGGAATGGAGCCAGTCCCATCTGGCCTTGGGCCATGCTGATGCTTGAAGCAAAGGTTGACTCTGAGATCTGCAGCACTAGAGGTTCAAGCCCTTGGGCATCCAATGGGGTGTTGGCAGCACCTTCTCCACCCGCTCCACCACACTGGGCGTGAGCACACACTTGCCTGTCTGCCATGCTGGGCATCCAGCTATCCAAACCCCACACCAGCACCACCAAACCCTACACAAGCACCACCAAACACTACACCAGCACCACCAAGCCCTACACCAGCACCACCAAACCATACAACACCACCAAACCCTACACCACCACCACCACGCCGTATGCCATCTCCATCAAACCCTACATCAGCATGACTAAACCCTACACCACTACCACCAATCTGTACATCACCTTCATCAAATCCTACAGCACCCTCCCCAACCCATGATGTCCCTAGGTTGGGACCATGAGCCTGAGGGTTTGCCATGGTCCCATTGTGCCTCATGCACAGGGCTAACGCAGACACCCCCCAACCTTGCTGCCTGTCCCCTCCTACCAACCTGGTCCCTGCTACCCAGTTGCCTTCACCCCATGCGGTGCCAGGGGGGAAGGAGCCAGGAGATTTGGGCTGCAGCCAGGTGCTCTCAGAGGACCATCATGGGATGGCACCTTCCTGCAGCATGGCCCTCCTGGACACAGGAACCGCTGCGTGACTCCCACTGTAGAAGAGCATAATCTCTTACGGTCTCAATCCTTAATGAAGACAGGGGGCTGTGCAGGTCGTCGGTGCTGAGGTGGACAACACTCCAACACTCGCTGCCCCTCGGGAAGCCAGCAGCAGTTGTGCTCCAACACGAGCGCGCATGCTGCTTTGCAACAGGTTGCTCCGGGGAGCGAGCAGCAATAAAATGCTGGAGAGAAGAAAGGGTAATATCGAATCCAGCTGTGAAAACAAAGATTAAAACCCTCTGAGCCTACAACCTCCCTTGGCCAACGCGCGGGAAACAACGCGCCAACATTAATTCCTCTCCCCATGTCCATCCAACAGATATTTTTTCATGAATGAGCACGTTGAGGCGGAAGGGGAAGGAAGGGAGATGCAGGAGGAGGAGGTGGACAGCCCTTCCACGCCTTTTACACAGGGGAACCTCTGCAGTTCATGGAGAGGCAGGGCCGTAGGTCTGAGCCAACGATGCTCCAGTGCTTGGGGCTGATCCACGACCTGAGACAAGCGGGCAACTAGATGCTCACTTTTTTTTTTCTTCCATGCTCTCTGCCAGCCCAGAGCCAGTTCAGCTTCTGCTAATTTGAACATTGCTAAGTTTAAAGAGGATGGACAACGCCGTGGAAAGAGGGTGCAAAAGAAGAAGACCCTGATCCTCCTTCACTTTGTGATAAATAGCCCTTAGAAATGCCAAGTCAGGGTTTCTGACCTACAGGCAGCAACTGGGACACATCTAGGTTTGCTGCTGGTCAGTTGAGGTCCATCCTCTTTGCTGTGGCTCTGATGATGGTCACTGGCTGGGCACTCAGCCCACCATATTTCGCTATTCCAGGAAACCCCCTGAAAATTTTCTGGAGCGAATAGCTGCAATCAGTGACCTGGCCATTACCAGAAGCTGGGGAAAGAAGATGAAGTTGTGGGAGGCTCTTCTTGAAAATTCAGTCTTTCCATCTCTGATTCTTTCCCTCCCTTCCTCTCCAAGGCATCCTCCCTTTAGCCTCCAGACAGAAATAAATAAGAAACCACAACACCATCTGTGTTTCTGTGAAAGATTAAGAAGCAACAACTTAAGGGACGTGAACCAAAAACAGAAATTAGGTTCTGCAGCATTGCTATAAGATGGGTTGGTTTGCACACAGATGGACAAGGTAGAGTCGTGGGCCATGTATGCAGCCATGAGGAGCTGGAGCCAGAGGAGCAGAGTCCCACAGCCGACCGGTGGTACCCGACTCACTGAGCCATGATGCATATGGAGCCTGTGAGCTTCCTTGCATCATTTGAAAGCAGATCTTCATCCATCGTCATCTTTTTCCCTGGCTGCTTTTTGGGTCCCTACTGTCCTTAAAGCCTGGGAGCCTTTACCTCAACCCTCTGGAGCCCACGTCAGTGCTGCTCAGTCAACTCTCCGCAGTGTCTAGGGTGACTCCAGGCAGAAATGAGCAGGGCATCCCTATTTCCACCTCTCCCAAAGGCAACAGCACAAGGGAGGTATGTTTTTGCCTTCTCTCAAGCAGTAAGAATCCTGCAAACCATAAGCCCCGATCGCTAGCACCAGACACAGCCCTGTGATGGAGGGTGGCTGAGACATGACGAGGGAAGGGACTTGCCTGATGGGAGATAATATCTAAACCAAGCCCAGGAGGTCCTACAGAGGGTCTCTCCCATGGCACTGCCACCCTGTCCCATGTGGGACTTGACCTCAACCAGCTACATCATTGCCTCCTGCTTAGATGTGTCTCTTCTGCCTACACCCTTGACAAAATGCCATTGCATCGCCCTGCCATGATCCCAGGCTCCCCTTTGCGTCCATCCCCACTGGTTTTATCTATGCCGCTGGCTCCAAAAATGAGCAGGCCTTCTCCTGGCACACCTAATGTCACATCTCACCACCTTCAGGACTGGAGATCCAGACCCCAGACAGCCCTTGCTCTGCTGCTGTCCATTCAAAGGTCCTCACTCCATCCCCATTTCAAAAATTCAGCTGACCCAAGTGGATTTTCTTCTTTGGCCAGAGCCCTTCTTTTCTGCTCTTCATTTAATTGTCCAGCTGTAATAGCCAAGAATTTCCAAAACCTGGCGGAAAATTAAAGAATCGGTGCAGGAGCGAAACCACCCCTGCCTTGGAGAACGGCGCTTTCATTTCCTGCCAGCCATCCTCTTTCAGGCACTGAGAGCAAAAAACTTCGGGCCTTTCCAACCACTAAATCACCCCGTTGGACTCATAACAGGGGCAGTTGAACTACACCTAGTTCCAGCTATTGAAATGACGGCAACAGTCTCCATCCCACAGGAACTGACCCCTTTACTGTCGCCGATGCTGGTGGAAGTGCTGATGACATACGAACGTTAGCAACTGTAATTAATTTCCAGTGGTGTTTGCTGAAGCTGGAGCCAATGCAGAGCCGGGGTGGAGGGGAGGAAGCTCAAGGGATTGGAGATGGAATGGGGGGATGCTCAACCCAATGGAGAAGCCAAGGGCTGCATGGAGGGGGAATTATGGCTTTGCTTAAGAGTTGGCCCCACCAGACTAAGCAAGGTGTAGGCTGGTTAGCCAGGATGCTCTGCATGTCAGGATATCTATCCCAGTCATCACACTGAAGTCCTGCGTTCAGAAACACATGACATGGTGGATGGGCTTCATAGGACCAAGAAATGGGGTCACAGAATCATAGAATCACTAAGGGTGGAAAAGACCTCTAAGATCAAGTCCAACCGTCAACCCAACCCCCCCATGCCCACTAAACCATGTCCCTAAGCGCCACATCTACACGTCTTTTAAACCCCTCCAGGGATGGGGACTCCACCACTGCCCTGGGCAGCCTGTGCCAAGGCCTGACCACTCTTTCAGGAAAGAATTTTTTCCTAATGTCCAATCTAAACCTCCCTTGGCGCAACTTGAGGCCGTTTCCGTCATCACAGAGCAGGGCACTTGGCCTCCTCTTGCAGCTCTCAGCAAAGCCTGCCCAGCAGAGAAGTCCCTGCACATACTCAGCCCATCACCTGCCCCATCCTGGCCAGCCCGTAGGAGATGTCATCACTCCCCCACCAGCTCTGTCCAGCCCCTGCTTATAAAATATCGGGTGCTTTTGCCTGCGATTTGGGGAATGACCAATTTCATCCTTTTTCATGCCTGTCCATGCAACAGCCCCTCTTCTTGTGGAAGAGAAGAAGAACGGGGGACATTCAGCCTCTCTGCTCTGCAATGGAAGGTGAAACGTGCATCCCTGGGCAGGTCTGTTTTTGAAAAGCAATTACTGGCAGGGAAGACGGCAAATCCTGCATTCCTCAGCAAAGGAATCCGGATGATGTCACCTCCTGCCCGGTGGCAGGAGCATTCCTGCCTGCCGCGGCTCCCTCCAGGCAGCTCCTGCCTTTGCTACAAATATTTGTTTTGGCTTGTTTTTTGGAAGCTTCCCATTACAAGGAATAACAGCAGGATGGACTCTCCTACTGTAAAGCTTGTCTCTGTACCAGCACATTAGCACGAGCCACAGGTTAATAGAGGTTCACGCATGCCAGCCAAAATTTTACTGCCAGTAGTAGAAGTGTTTTGGTTTTTTTTATTTGTTTGTTTTGTTTTTTAAATCTGTGCAGTGCAGCACAGACTGAAAGATATCAGAAATCTCTTAAAATAGGTAGCTGCCTGCTCCACTAGACCACTTGCAACCAAATTCACTCAATTTTCTAGTATGTGTATCTAGACTGGAGGCATGTAGATGTGCCTCTAATCCTGCGGCTTTCTCTCCCTCCCTTTCTAGTAGGATACATCTAGTAGGATACACCTAGTAGATACAACTAGTAGGATACACCTAGTAGGATACACCTTGTAGGATGCCTAAAGCAAGTCAGGATCTTTCCTAACCAACTGGCCTGGGATAAATTGCCCTTTTGCCTGGAAGGGGAGTCCCAGCAGATGTTTCTAAGAAAAGGGTTGCAGGGGTATGGGGCAATCGTGGGGTGATGTGGAGGCAGGAACACGTGCAGCACGGTGGCTTCTTCTCAAAAGGAAAAGGTATCTCGTTGTCTCCTCCAAGACTGTTTTTAAGACACTTGGGTGGGATTTAGTTGCCTAAACTTGGGTGTTGGAGCTAAGCTTAATGTCTGCCTGGCCTCTGAGGGCTGGTCTGGGACACGACTCCGTTTCCAGCTCTTCTCTCTGCTCCTCTAAATTTCACTACATGCTCTCAAGAGCGAGGAGACCAGAAGCACACCCCATCCAAGAATGCAGTACCCTCCTGCAACTCCTTCCTGCTAGTTTACATTTTTAACTACCTTTAAAAACCCATCCCGTGCAAAGGTGGGATGCTTGCACCCCACTGTGCACCCACTTCTCCTTAGAACCCGTGATGCTGGAGCAGGAAAGGTGGACACAACCGGAGGGGTCAGGAACTGATTGTAAAGTAGGTATCTTACGGTGGATGGATAAATTGCTTCCTTATGCTCCAGGATTGCTGGCACCTGAAGAAGTTTCCTGCTCTCAGACCTTGACTGCAGGTCTGACAGGAGAAGGACAGTCCTGCCCTTCAGTGGAAAATGTTAGAAGAGCAGGAGGGTGTTCTTTGTGAGGTTAGATTACTTTAGATTACTCCAAATCCCACAGATATTGATGGGATCTCACTGAAGTCCCTGATTTTGTTAAAACATGCCACTGAGATCCTAGCAAAGGCACGGAGAGAGTGATGGGAATGGAAACGAGCTGCATTTTTAACACCAGCGTAAGTTATTGTCCCTGTATCTGAGTGCATGGGTGAGCTGGTTTGGACTGTAAAGAAAGCACGTTTAAGCAATTGCTTTTGGAGGTTTCCCAAGCTGATGCCTCTTGCATTTGCTGATCATCTTGTTCTGCCAGGCCAGGGAGGCTGTGAGTGCGGATGGGAATCATGGAATCATAGAATCATTAAGGTTGGAAAAGACCTCTAAGATCATCGAGTCCAACCGTCAACCCAACCCCCCCATGCCCACTAAACCATGTCCCCAAGCGCCTCATCTACACGTCTTTTAAATCCCTCCAGGGATGGGGACTCCACCACTGCCCTGGGCAGCCTGTGCCAAGGCCTGACCACTCTTTCAGGAAAGAAATTT
>VZTQ01009168.1:595575-628812 GCA_013400755.1 Pelecanoides urinatrix
AACTGAGCCCTGGGGAACACCCCTCGTGACCGGCCACCAACTGGATTTAGCTCCATTGACCACAACTCTCTGGGCTCGGCCGTCCAGCCGGTTTCTTACCCAGCAAAGAGTGAACCTGTCTAGGCCGTCAGCCACCAGCTTCTCTAGGAGAATGCCGTGGGAGCCCCAGGCGTCACGGTCTGACTCTCTTGGTGCCAGATATGGCCTTCATCGGTGTAACAGCTAAATCTGGACGGATCCCCACCGTGCTGATGGGTGAAATGGTCTTTCCTTCCCCATGGGGACTTTAGGCTGCAGCAACCTCTCTGAGCCGGGCAGGAGCCAGGCATTTTGCACAGCCGCTGGGCAGCCCGAGCCCTAAATTAACCTTTCTTCAATTAGCGTAGGACTTTCATCAGTGCTCTGTTGTTTTTAAGCTCCGGCGATAAGAGGTTTCAGTGAATACTTCAAACCATACATAAACTGCAGCCTGCCAATATAAACACTGTAAAAACACTCCCTATAAATCATGCATCAGAGTTCACCCTTACTAGAACTATTAAAATTTTCTGGAATGGCTAAAAAAGTGCCGTGGGCTGCCAGGAGGCTCTGCAGCCACGAGATCTGAGAGAAAAAGAGACACACAGTGCAAAAGCTTGCAAGAAAGCAGCTGCTCAGAGCAGAGCTTCCTCCTCATCCTCCCACCTCGGGATCTCCGGGTGAGCTCCGCTCACTCAGGACTAAATAAATCAGCTCCACGCCCACGCACGTCCTGGCCAGCATGCGAAACCTTGCATGTGTTTGCCGTTAGACACAGTATTTTTTACAGAAAGCCGCCTGCTTTTCCCTGCTCCTCTTCTGCCTTGGCTGCATCCATCTCCTCCTATTTTCCCAGGCATCCCTCTCTGCTATAACAGCAAGGAGTAAGGTTATCTTGCAAACCAGCTTCAGAAGTGCCGGAGGACCAAAGCAGGAGATCAAAACCTTTCCAAGGATGTCCTTGGATCGCAGTTACAAGCCAGGCAGCCCTGTCCTCCTGTGTTTGCCACCGGAGCTTTCTTTGATCTCCAGGCAGAAACAGCCTCGGTCAAACCCTACAACAACCCGGAGAGCCAAGAAGGAGCAGGTCTGGAGCAGCCCCCATGCAGGGACCAGCCCCACCTCTGGTCTCTTTACCATGAGTCCCACCTGCCGAAAGACCAGCAGTGCTGCAGCACGGCTGGCATCAGCCCTGGGCCATCTCCCAGGCTGGGGCCAAAGAAGACACAGCCATCCGCCCCTTCTCCCAAAATCATGGAGGCATGCAGCCCGTCTCACCACCCCGGGGGACGTCCAGGGGAGCTTTGTTCTCCTGCTGGAACTCCTCACCTCTCCACTCGCACAGGGATGCTGGGCAGGTCTCCATGCCCCAGCTGGGGTGGTGGGATCTCATGCTCCACCAAACCGACGTTCCCCACCGAACGCCGTGTCCGTCCCGTGCAAACCTCTGGGTCCGTTCAACCAGGAGCTGAAGCTACGGCTGAGCCCTTCAGCAAAGACCTTCTCGCCCGTCTCCCCTCAACTCCACAGCACAAAAAATGCTTTGTCTGGGGAGTTTGCAGCCGAAGAACGACCACCTCCCGTGAAGCCAAGCCAAGCACGCAACAAAGCCGCACTGAAAGGCAGCCTTCCTCCGTGTGCCCTTGGAGAAGTGGCTACATGAGCGGCGAGCGGCTCCTCCCGACCGCCCTATCGCCGCTCCGGCAGCTGGAGCATCGCGCGAGCCAGCAGCCCGCCCCGGTAAAGCTAACGGGTTGTGGCATCTCAGATGACTCTAAACACCTACATGTGGGCAACCATAACCAGCCCAGGGTGTCCCATATGCAACCCGTGGAGTCTGGGTGCTGGGGTCAGCACAGGGTCCTGGCCCCGGTGGTCTCCCCTTTCATGGGGGACGCAACCACAACCCCAGGAGAAGCCACACTATCAAATGAGGTTCTTCTACAGCAGGGATTGCTTTGCAATGCCCGTGGCATCATCTTTTCTCTCTCTCCTCTTCTCCAGCATCGCTTCCTTTTTATTAACTTGATCTGTTTTGACTTGAAACTCTCCAGAGCCGGGGCTGGTTCACATCTTCCCCTGAGCCATGAGGTGCTTCCATCCCACTCATCACAAGAGGAGAGCAAAGGGCTGCTCTCCTGCTGCAGAAAGCCCCCGGGGGAACCTGGCAGTGCTTACACGGGCCACCGGGTCACCGAAACACTGCCAGGGCGAAGGAGACGACTTCTGCTCTTGCATCACGTCGCTAGATAGCGGCTCCTCCCCAGGGCTCGGAGCAGAGAGACGGGCAGGGGGGAGGCAGCGGGGAGCTGCCTGCCCTGGAAAGGAAACGAGGACATTATTTCTTACTGACCCTGGTTAACTATTTCTGTCTGGGAGAGCAGAGGAAAGGGCTGGGCAGAGCAGCCAGCAATACCATTGTCCCCCAGCAGGAAAAAAAAAAAAAAAAAAGGGATGATAAAAACGTGCCTGGAGGAATTTGGCTCAGAGACGGATTTGAACCGGCATCAGGTTTCCAAAGCAGAGGCTTCCGGATGCACGGCAGGGCGTTCTCCGGGGCTGAAACCGGTGGGGAACGTCATTTGGGGTCGTGGGTTGGATTAACTCTGCATTGAGCTGGAGGGTCAGAGGTAGAAGGGATTTAAGTACCCAAAGATGCCCAGGGCCAGACAGGAGCTGGCAGCGATGCTTCAGCCCGGTGGCTCGGCCACGGTGGGGGACGAGCCGCGTTTCTGGGCCATCTTCCCATGATTTTGTCCATTTACATCCCGCCAGCAGCCTGCTGGTGGGCTCACACGTGCCATCTGCAGCTCGCTGCCTTGCTGGCCTCCACCTCGCGTCTGAAAGGCGCTTTGCACAAAGCAGATACTTGTAAAGCTCTTGGCCGAGCGTGTGTCTAAGAGGGTATTAAAAGTTGCGGTCAGAAATAACAAAGCAAAGCAGAAACACAGCCTCGAGAGACACCGAGGTCCCTCAGCCCTTGCTATGTCAAAATGGGTCTTATCTCAGTTGAAATGGGGATGCTGCATGTAAATTCACCCAGAAAGTAGGGTCTCATGACCCCAGCGCCACCCTGTCACCCCCCCCGTGCCGCTAGGTCCCCTCCCGGCAGAGGCCAGCTGGTGGTGGCATCCCCCAGGGATGATGGCTGGGACCAAGGCTGTTGAGTGTCATTAACGATCAGGGTGATGGGACCGAGTTTGGGGTCACTCCTGGTTGGGGGGAGCTGTTGTGTTGGGGAACCTCAGCAGGCTGGAGGAATAGGCTGGTGGGACCCAGGTGAAGTTCAACAGAGGCAAAGGCAGAATGGTGGCCCTGGTTGAGGACAGGACACAGGACAGCGGGGAGCGACTGGCTGGGGAGCAGCTCTACAGACCAGGATCGGGGGGTTCTGATGGTCAAGTGGGACGTTGATCAGCAGTGTGGGCTTGCAGCAGAGAAGGCCACCCCTATGCTATGTCTCAGCAAGACCATAGCCAGAGGGGTGAGTGCTGCTATGATCCCCTCTGTTCTGCCCTTGTGAGACCACAACTGGATACTGTGCCCAGTTTGGGACTCCCCAGTACAAGAAGGGTACTGGATTGAGTCCTACAGAGGCTTCCAGAATGGTTGTGGGCTGGAGAATGAGATGCCCAAGGGGAGGCTGAACGCGCTGGGGGGTCTGATCAGCCTGGAGAAGAAAAAGGGAAGATCTTATGGGTGTGTGCAGATGCCGTATGGCAGGTTACAGAGAAGGTGGTCCAGACACTTCTCAAAAGCACACAATGAAAGGCCAAGTTGCAGCCAGAAAAATTTCAACTGGATATGAAATAAAAGAAGTCTCCATGACAAACACTGGCACAGGGAGCTGGTGGGATCTCCACCCTTGGAGATAACTCAACTGGACAAGGCCCTGGACAGCTTCATCCAACATCAAACTTGGCTTTACTCCATGACCTCCTGAGGTACCTTCAGCCTCTGTTGTCCTGCAATTGCACGACTCACCCTCAAGATTCCCACCAGTCCCCCCTTGCTCAACATCTCCCACACCTCCTTACCCACCAGTGGCTGGGAGAAGTTGGCATCCTCCCCAGGAGACTGCTCTGCCCTCAGGGTGAGCAAGAAGACAGACCACAGAAGAGGGCATGAAGGTCTCGGAGGAGCTCTTCTGAGACCCTGTGGGATGTAAATGGACCCTGGGACGGGTCCAGGGACAGCCCAGGGCACCCGGCAGGCAGCTCCAGGGTCCCCACCTTCTGCGGAGGCAGGCAGAGAGCCGATGGGCCACCCCACAGCTCCAAAAAATGCCACGAGGTCCCTCTGCAGAGGCAGGGAGATAAACAAATTACTCTAGCAAAGTTAGAAGTGAAGAAGTTTGAAGTTAGGAGTGAAATAGCAATTTACCCCCATATGCCTTAATTAATTTATAGGACAGGGCTCCTCATTTTCCATCCATTTCCCCTGTCCCCTACTGCCACGGTGCTGGGTTGCACTGATGGCATGCAGCAACCCCGCACAGACTCCTTTATTTTCTCTTTTCCTGGCAGCAAGGAGCAGAAACCACAGCAGTTCACGTGGCAGGTCACCAAGATCTCCCAGCAACGGACCAGGTCAAAGGGAGCTGCGCAGACTTAAAAATGAACCTTACGCTAGTTGGATGAACCTTGGGTGGAAGAGCTCCAAACAAGCCATAAATTATGAGAGAGGAGAGTCCTCTGCAGTGCTGGGACCTGCAGAGATACAGTACACGCCGTATGCCGCGGCCCACCTCCGCAGTACAGGGGAAGGAGGGGTTTCCTTATTACACACACCGAAAAAAATCTTCTGGTATTTTGGTCTTGGACAACACCCAAGGATTGTCTCAGAAATAGCTCTCATAGCTTGCAGGAGTACAAGGCGCAGATTCCCCATCAGCGACATGCCCCTTTCCCCAGTTCCCACCCGTCTCTGACTCAACTTGAGCCGGGTTACATTGGATTTCCTTCCTCTGACTTTCTAAGGAGGCTTTGGACAGAGGACAGATTGCCCTCCTGCGGCATTTCAAGGTAGTTTGGGTGAAAGGAGAAGGTGCCTGTGGCCTCCTAAGACTTAAGGGGCACTTTACTTCCCTCTGGTTGGAGAGGACACAGCTCTCTCCCATTAAGAACAACTTAAATACATTCATTAAGCCAAGCTCCCGTGCTTGGTATAAATGTAAAGGGCATTTTGGGATGGGAGGAGAAATGGCGTGCGAGAGAAATGCCTCCCTACCATGCACGGACCAGGAGGGCTCAGGGGGTCCTTCTAGCCCCACTCTCTGGGGATCCCTTTGGACAAATGCTGGTTGCAACCGAGTTTGCTACGACTGTACTAGTGACCTGCAGGTAGGAGGGATGTAGCTAAGGGTCACCCATTAACCACAAGGAAGATCTTAGGGTTTTAATGAGGATGGATTTGATAAAGGCTATGGAAATGCAACAGCATCTCTACACAAGATTCATCTAAGGACCTAGAGGTGTCGATGGGGGATACAAGTTGGAGAAGGAGATCCCACCCCAGAGGAGAAACCTGTGTGTTTGGCAGCCAACAGGAGAGTTTTCTCTCAAGGAAGGCCCGTTGGCCAAGAAGATGAGACCACCAAGGAGCAGGTTCAGCTCCTGCTGGTGGTGAAGCTGCCGAGCCACTGCCTTCCCTGTGCCTCAGTTTCCCCAGCTGCGCAGGAGAGAAGACACCTTTAGTGAGGTGCTTTGAGATGCGAGGATGAAAAGCGTGCTCACATCCTTGGGTATTATTTAAAAACCAATACAATACAAAAGCACCTTACAGAGAACATAAACTCATCCATGGACCTTTTGTCCATCGGTTAGAGACACCAGCTGCAAAACCGCATCTTCTGCTGGGGGGAGCTCCTACGGGCACTGGTCTCTGCCCACGCCTGGTCTTTAAAGACCAGCTCGTGATGCATGAGCTGTACCACCTAAGCTGATGCTCCAAAAGCAAGCAGGCTGCAGACCCTAAAATTTGCAGAAGTCGTAACGTAAGGGACCAAGAGCAAGACAAGCAGGAGAAGCAAACCCTGAAGCATCTTCCTCTCCCCACCTCTGGTGGCCTGAGATGGGGAGGAGGTTCGGGACAGGGACTGGCCAGAAGGTCCCAGAGCACATAGTGGTTTCCATCAGGAAAAAAGCTAAACCACCGATGGTTTAATCCCAAACTCCCTGGAGATGGATTTGCACTGCCCAGCGTGACGGGGGGTGATTTATGTCGACAAAGTGTGCACAAACTGACGCCAAAGAGGGATGTTATGTCTCCTACCACCGGCAGGAAAGGCAATACACAAACGTTAGGTCGCGGCAAACGCGTTCCCCACCCAAATGATGGGGAAAGGGCCGAAAATGAAGAGCGAGGGGAAAGCAGGGTGGGAGCAGAAGCGGATCGAAGCAGAGGGAGGCGGTCTGGCGAAGTGCCGGGAATCGATCAAGCTAAAACCATCCAAATATCAAAATAAGGAGGAAAAACTAAACAAAAAGTAACATACGGAGAAGCGCTGGGCTCGGTCCTTTGCACAAACGTCCCATCCTTCCCCGCCGCGGTGCGCAGAGCCGCGGGCAGAGCTTCCCCCGCCGCCACTTTTCCTCCCCTCCACCCTTTCGAACCGAGCTCTCTTCCCGCTGCACCAGCCCGGAGGCGATGACGTGGAGACCTCCACCGGAGAAGCTTCCCGAGACAGGAGAGCTCCTCCGAGTCCGACGCTGCAAACCCATCGTTCCCCGGGACGCCAAGGATTTCTTTCCCTTTTATTTATTTATTCTTTTCATTTCCTTATAAGCACCAATAAAAAAAAAAAAAAATCCAAGAAAAATGAGAATGCGGCAATGCTTTCAGGAGCCAAGAGCAATGCTTAGGGAAAAATCAAATAATTCAAATAGTCTAAGGGTTTAGGGCTAATAATAGCGAAGAGAGAGCTCCTCGGAGCAGGAGAGGGGAGGCGGAAAGCAGAGGTGCTGCCACGGGATAAGAAATGCTTCCTTCTTGTTTGGGTTTTCTTTTCCTTTCTGTTCAAACCAGGGTGAAGGAGAAAGGAAAGACGGCTGCAAACTCGCCCTGTCCTTACAGCTACAGTGAGATACTGCGGCATCGTCAAAAAAACCTCTTTTTTCCCCCAATTTTTATCTCAAAGTGAACAGCCCAAAGCAGCACTCGTCACTCAAATTTTACATTTTTAGTATTTTACAGTGGCCGGGGGCTCCCTGCCAGCC
Source organism: Pelecanoides urinatrix (assembly GCA_013400755.1). NCBI lineage: Eukaryota > Metazoa > Chordata > Aves > Procellariiformes > Procellariidae > Pelecanoides > Pelecanoides urinatrix. Next base: position 602,811 of record VZTQ01009168.1, read on the forward strand.
CCATCCCGGACCCTCTTCATCCCTTTGCCCCCTTCCCAGCCCCGTTTTGCAGGGCTGGGGGGGCGGCTGGAAGCATCGCCCTGCTCTGCGGATAACAGCTGGAAGGGAGAACATCTGGAAGGGGACAGAAAGGACATTTTCTTCCTCCTCCAGCCCCTCCTGCTCTCAGCCAGAGCGTTTTGCACCCCCATGCAGGGCTCCAGTCGAGGAGGAGAGGGGGGTGATGTTACCCCACGCTCGAATGCAACAAGCAGGAATTAAATAATTGCCACGGTCCGGCAGCTGCGACCTTTGGCACGTCGTTATCTGTTCCTTCGCGTTGCCAGCTCGCATGATTTTACGGCTGATCTCACAATAATTGATGTTTTCCTTAAAGGCCCCGTGCTGCGAGGCGTGATTTGGCTTTCAGGGGTTCAAATCAGCCAGGTTTTGCTCGCTGCAATTAAAGAACACCCCCCCCAAAGTTAGCAACCCCGGTATGAAGATGGCTCTAAACCTTTAAAATCTGGTGATTCTTCAGTCTCCTAATCATACAGGGACCCAGTGCACATCCCTTGGCGTTTCTTAAGTAGCACCCGCCATGTGAAACTACTCAAAATAAGTTGTTTTTCCCCAGTTTTAAACATAAGGGACATCCTTGTTCCCCGGCACAGCTGGGACAGGGCAGCCAAGTTTTCATCCTCCTATTTAGTTTTTCAAGTGTGTTTCTTCTCTCCAGCTGCTTTCAGGGAGGAAGGAGCTGGGAAACAGCCCGGCTGACCGTGCAGGGGGGATGCGTTCCCAGAAGGGGTTTTCAAGAGGAAATTAGCTCGTGGGATGCTCCGGGGATGGAGGAGGAGGGAGAAGGGAGGCATCGCCACAGCACTTGCTCCAGCAGCTGGTGCTGCCCTTGACACGGTCACAAGCCGAACCCTCAGCCCAGATTTGAGCTTTTCGAGCAAAATTTGGATAAGGAAAACACCCTCACCAGAAACTGTTTAGGGAAATCCTTTTGTAGATGCCCAGCTTGAAAACAACTTTAAATATGCTTCTAAAAACATCTCAGCCTCGCTCTGTTTCGGACCTGGAGCAAAGTCTCATTCAGCCTTGTTTAAAACAGTTTCAAGCAAAACCCCGGATCGAAATTTTAAGGGATTGCCCAGACCCAGAGTGGAGCTGGATTTCTGTAGCTTAAGCACGTATTAAATACAAAACATTTAATAGGCGTAAAAAGTAGTAAGACAATTTTCATGGCTCATGATGTTGACTTCATATATATTATATATGTCATATATAAAATATATACTATATATAATTATACAATATAATATATATATAAAACGTATGACAAGGATCAATGAAAGTGTGACATGGCCCCCCAGGGTGAGGAACAGAACATCCTTTTGTCCCCAAATCCACATTTTCTCCCGATCAGCGATACCCCCGGAGTCGCGTACCGGTAAGGAGGTGATTAGGCGAGCCGTACCTTTCACAGCCAGGAAAAAAAGGTGCGTCTGAGCTGCGGGTCTTCACTGCATAACCGGAGACCTTCGGGGGGGGAAAAGCCCTGCAGCACGACCGACCGCAGCCCTGCAACAAAGCCAAGGAGGAGGCGATTATTCCCGGGCATCTCTCTGCCAGGCACAATACGGCAGCGTTTCAGCGCCGGCGCTCAATGCCATCATTGTCCCCTCCGGAGCCGCGGCTCCTGCGTGCGGTGGCACGGGGTGAAGCTTCTGCTCCTCTGCAAGCTCCCAGAGGCTTCATCCTACCGCTGGAGAGGACCAGGAGACTTCGTTTTCCTCCTGGGGCAGGATAAGGGACCTAGGGACAGGGGAGATCTTGGTTTTGCCTTGCCAACGCTGTTGCGCTATTGCCTGGCGTGAAGTTCCTACGAGAGAGGAAGGAAATAGGATCTTAGATAAAATACACCAGGGGTATAAAGGTGTATAAAGGGTTGAGATCGGGTGTTAACAGCTCCCTGATAAAACAGAAGGGTGCTGTGGGTGGTGTTTTGTAGGGATCCTTCCAGGGACTTTGCATCTGGAGGCTGCATCCAGTGGAGGAGCACGCTGAGAAGCTGGAGAGGATCCGGTGGTGGCCACCAAGATGGTCAGGGCTGGGAGATGGGACGCACGAGGAGAGGCCGAGCTGGAGCTGATCAGGCTGGAGAAAAGCAGGGGAGACCTGACTGATAAATGCAACTATTAAATGGGAAGGGGGAGAGAAAACGGAGCCAAACTCTTCTCAGAGGCACCCAGAGACCAGAGAGGCAGCAAGTTTGCTCTAGCCAAGATGACAGGGCATGAAGGAAGATCCTGCCTGATTTTAGAAACACCTGGAGCTGCTGCAAGACGACCGGTGAAATTTCTTCACTATGACCACGGTGCATAGAACAAGGGCAATCAGGTTGGATTTCAGCAATAAAAACAGCACAGAGTCCAGAGGTGCTACCACAGCGGTGCCGTCTGCTTTATTTTTGCTCCTGGTGTCTGCGGGTTAGCAGTAGGTCCTAAAGCCGATGGGGTGAAGCCGCAGTGTGATGGCCCCAAGGAGCAGCAGCACTTTAGAGGGCAGATGGGGTGCAAAAAAATCTGTGGTGCATTCAAAAAAAAAAAAAATTAAAGGTAAATTAAATGTGGAAAAGCTGCTGTGATGGAGCTCCCTGGGGCTGCTGGCAGGGCCAGGGTGCGTAGGCAGCACTTGGGAGCCCGGGGCCGGGAGGAGGGAGCAGAAGGGACGTTCAGCCCGGGTTTGAAGCCACGAGGATGTCTGTGCTGGCCACGATGACTGTAGGCGTTATGGCTCGCTGGCCTCTGCAGGTCAAGCTGCCGTAATAATGAGCAATCAGATCCCGAATCGATGAAGCATGCGAGATCATCCTCCTCGCTCAGAAAACAGCCTGACAAGCTCTCTCGCCCCACGGAAGCCGGCCGTGGCTCCCCAGGGAGGGCGATTACCCCACCGGCGTGGGCAGTGACACCAGTGTCCCCTCTCCACCTGGATCTGGGTGTTGCTTTTCTCTCTCCGGTCCACGCTGCCGTGTCCGGGCGGCATCCGTGCGAACCACCACCTCGAGCAGGGATGCAGCTCGGTTATCCTGCACTTCCAACCAGGAAAAATAAGCCTCCCCTTTTTTCTCATCCTATATCCAGTATATCCAGGTCAGCACGTTGCCCATTGTAACAGGAGGGACTGGAATATTGCACTTGGCTTTTCCGAGAGTTTTCCCAGCAGGGCTGAGTCCTCATCACCTCTGTGCTGGCTTTGCATTAGGGACCAACCCCTGGGGCTGGATGCCCACCATGCAGGCGCTTCGCTTTCTGTCAACGAGACTTGCTTGATAGCAAACAGGAGAAGAAAGCCGGGTGCTTCAAGGGAATATCTACAACTTAATGCTGGACTGAGGACTTGGCCACCGCAGGGCTGATGGCAGGGGGACAGCCACCCCGTCCTTCCCTGCGCCCCTTGGTCCCGGCTCCCAGGGGTCTCCTCCCCATGGGGGTACACTAAAATAAACCCCTCTATGAGGCAAGAAAATAAAAATATATAAATTCTTTGAGCTCAATCTGGGCATTTTTCTGCCTCCCTTCTTTTTATTGCCTCCTCGCATCTCTGGCAGCCAGGATGGGGAAAGTAAAAGCTGGGAAAACATCCTGTTCCTCCCTCCTTTCGTGCCTGGGGAGAGAGAAATCAGGCGTCAGGAGGGGGACGTATCCCCCATTTCACAAGCGTCCGGTTGTACCAGTTGCCGCAGCGCGCAATCTGAATTGCAGATGGCTTCTGGCTATTTACGGGGCTGGAACCACGTCCCGGACATGCGGAGTCACAGCTGCTATTGTTGGAAAAAGCTGAGCCTGTACTGGATTCCCCGTTTTTTTGCCCATTTTTAGAGCCTGGGAGCAGGGCTGAGCTCGAGAAACAGAAAGCGTGGTGTTGATGCCGGTGTTTCGCCCCGGCCGGTGCTCCTCGCAGCGCGTGCCACCCCGTCTGGAGCCGGTCGGGTTTATGGATCGGCATCCCGCGATCTCCAGGGATGACACAGCCGCACACCCAGTCGATGAGGCTGACCCAAATACAGCACCTAGCAAAGCAGGCGCATCCCGGCTCCCGGTCCGGCTCTTATCCTCATGGAGCCGACATGACTCCTACAAGCACCTTGGAGCATCACGTACCGACGGGACGCTCCCCAATACCCTGTGCCAGGGAGAAAACTCGATCCTCCCCCAGGACTTGCTTTCCAGCAGCAGCGTGGTCAGGAAAAACGAGCCCCGGAGGAGCAATGTCTTGGCTGAGGGGTGCCGGTGTGGGTCGGGTTGGGTGTCTCCGGGGTCAATTAGCCCCAGCGAGGGTTGATTAGCAGTTGTGGTTTTATGGGACTTACCTGTTGTCGGCGTCTCAGCGCGAGGCAGCAGCAGCCGGCACGCGGTGGTCAGTTCGCCGTCCTGCGGGAGAGCAGAAAAAGGACATCAGCATCCCCAGGTAGAGACCACATCACCCGGCATAAGATCAATCTCAGCTGCAGCCCCCTTAAAAAAAAAAAGCCCACAATCTAGCGTTGCTGGATTCCTCAGCCGGGGAAAACCATCCCCAGCCCACCGAGCCCACCTCCCTCCCGCGGGCACGCTCCTCATCCGCTCCAGCACAAAGTCAGCCGGCTTCGCGTGGCTCGCGAGACGCCGGAGGATTTTGCACCGCGGCGGGTTGGGGAACGCCGGCAGGTCTCACCCCGCGGCTCCGCTGTGGAGGGGTGACCCCGGGGAGAGGGACGACAACCCAAACCCCCTGCGGTAAGGCTCTCGGGTCCTGTTTGAGGCCATGCAGGCTGCCGGAGGATTTCCTAGAAGAGGTTTGCTGCATACTGATGGAAATACAGGCACTGGATATAGCAGAAAAAAAAAAGGTTTTTTTCTTTTTGCCAGAAAAGCTGGTAACTGGTGGCCTCAGAGCCCTCAGCCACGCCGGGGTCAGGCAGCACTAACCCCACTGACGTGCTGAATGACTTCTCCAGAAGGTCCTAAAGGCGTGCGAGGAGCCCAGGCTGGCTTGCAATAAGGTTTTTCTCCCCCGATAACTAGCTCTGACAGCACGTTGGTCGCTGCAGCCACAGCCCTACCCGTCGCACGCCGTCCCCGTGCACCGACGTGAGCACATCCCGTCACACCTTCGCACCCGGGATGCTAAATCCCCGCGCTTGCGATGGGAAGCACGCGTGCAGACCGAGCCGGACGCTGACAGGCAAGCAAGAAAACCATGGTTATTCCTACTTGTTTTTTTTTTTTCCTTGTTGCTTATTTTATACGCCAGCCGCCCGATTATTTCCAAGGTTGGTTGTGTCCTGCGGTGCCTTTTTGCAATCACACGGAAGGAAGCGTGAAACTTCGGGCTGTCTCCAAAAGCAACGAGATGCCAAGAAAAGCCACAGCCAGGAGAAGTCTCTGGACTGTGGGATCACTGAGGGGGGTGTGTGATGCTGGAAGGAACCATGGGTAGATGGGCTTTGGGCTAATTTTGGCTGCTTGAAGCTATCTTGGAGTGTGGCTCCAGCCTTTCTTGGCTTCCCCCAGGATGATTTGGGCATTGGCTTCGGGGACTGCTTGCCCTCATGCATCCCTGCATGATGTCCTGGCCAGGCAGCATCTCGGTGCCGCTGGGTCAGAGGAGAGGTCACCTCTGCGTCTAAAGCCACCGACCCCACGTTCGTCCCTTGAAGGGGTATTTCTATGGCCAAAGATCTTGAATGAACAGGAGGGTGGGGGAAAAAGTGATCGGGTCCTGCCCCAAAAGCGGTGTGGCAGCCCAGATTTAGCAAAAAACACAAGAGCAAGACTGCAAAGCTATTGCTCTGAAGCAAAAGTGCTATGGGGATTTATTTTTTTTTTGGTATTGGCTCCAAAATACCCTCAAGCCCAGCCAGGGAGAGCCCCCGGAGCAAGTTTTATCCCTGCTTTTCCCTGGTGTGACTCCTCATATCATCCCACGCACCCTTCTCATGGGGATTAGCCTTCCTCCCCCAGCATCCTCCTCCTGCAGGGATGTAGGATGAGGTACTGCCACACTTCCCAAAGCATCTCGCAGAGCTGAAAAAAGCTGAAATCTGTCCAATTTTATCCCAGTCTGATGGACCAGTGGGAAAAAAAAAAATAAACAAACCCACACAACCCCTTTTTGTGACATTTCTGCGAGCAACCCGGGAGCAAGCCCATTCTTTCGCATGGGGGTACCCCAAGATGGAGCGGCAGGAGTCACAGCCACGCTCGGGGGGTGAAATTCATCCCCGTGGTCCCACACAGCCAGGTGACGAGGTTTTTAATGGCTGTTGGGACAGCTAAATAAAACCACATTTGACATTAGCTTCTTCTTGTCCTTCACCTCACCCACCTTCACCCCAAAATGCCCCAAACCTGTTGGTTGGTATGTTCAGCACCTTCCTGCCTGGAAGATCTTCTAGGTGGGAAATAGAGTCCCCCAGGACCAGCATCTTTAATCACAGAAAATCCCTGGGCAGGGAAACTCCTGTACTCTGGCTTTGCCACAGTCCGATCCCTCGATCCCAGCCCCAGCCCCACATCGAGCATCATGTAGGACCCGAATTCGGCAATGGATGCTCAGCATGGTCCTTGCCCGCCCCAGGGATGCAGGGATGGCTGCATCCCCAACGAACCGGTACCGAAAATTCGGATCCAGAAAGGTATTTATGTTTGCAAATGCAATTAATAAAACAGACGTCCCATTTCGAGGAGGCAGAAATTAAACCCATTTCAACAGGTGCCTTCGCCCACCCCATTAGGAGATTCGACGTGCAGCACGGCCCCTCCGAAACACCAAACACGGAGGGGGGCACGGCCAACAGCTGCCAAAAACGACTCGCGGGAGATGCTCAACAGCCCTATCACCCGCTCGGCAACCAGCCCGGCTCCAGCAACCCGCTCCCGCTCCCTCCACCACCCACCGCCGTCCCGATTGCCACCCCATCACCTCGCATTAGCGCCGGGCATCCAGGCGTTCGCCGCTTCGGTCCGTCAGACGGCGGCAGCCGCTAAAAGCAGGTCACCCGATATAGGGTGGGTTATTTAGGATTTCCCTCTCTGTTACCAAAAGGGAAGGGGGACGCAATTGATCTAAATGACTTTTTTCCCTCTCCCCCCCCCATTTTTCCAAGCACTGGCGGTGCTGCTGTATGGCTGAAGCATCGTCCCTTCCCGTTCCCGGGTACCACTCACCTCTCCCGGAGGGAAAGCCGAAGGCTGGGCTCGGGGCTGGCAGCCGCGCCGCTTTCGGGGGGTTGGCAGGGGGGCTGAGCAGGCAGCGGCTGGGCATTTCCATCTGGTGACAGCACCGCAGGTCCCACGCGATGGGGCCGGAGACCACCGGACTGAGGCCAGCGCCCTGTCCCGCACCTCGGCGTTTTCGTCGCTCCGCAGCGCGGGGCCCCCTGCGTTTTCCTGCTGTCGTTTCTGCCATCTAGAGGGGACGTTTCCCCACTGCAAATGCGTCCCTCAAAACATAACAAAACCCCACGATTCAGAAAAAAAAAAATTACAGTCCGTTGCTTGCCACTGCAGGAAGAGGCTGGCCCCTGCGACTCACACCGTCAGGATGGGGAAAGCCAAATGCTGTGAAGCAGGTACCTCCCCGAAAATTTTTGAGGAGCATTTTTTCCTGCTCGTTTAACCAAAGCTAGAACCTCGCAACACGAAACTCATGACAACAGAAAGGAGGATTTCACAGTAATCTATAAAAGATATATTTACACACCCAAACAGAGGCAAATAATCAAAATAATCATCAAATCGTCTTTCTAAATGCAAGTGAGGTACTAAAAGGGTTGCCCAAGGCCTGGTTCTGCTTACTGGTGTCCACAACGTGGAAGTTGGAGCTTGGTAAATTAGGATGGAGCTGGACTGAGAGGGACTGCAGGTGTGCTGGAGCAGAGCAGCTGGGTAAACCGGAAAGATGGGATATGAAGAGGATGAAACCCAAGAGTTGAGTTTAAGGTACAACCATGCCCTGGTAAAACGTGATTTTGGTGAGAAAATATCACAGCCTGGCATTGCAGGGTCCAGCCGTTCGTGGTTGTCGTGGTTTAACCTATCCCAGGCAAAACCACGACAGCGGTCTGCACGATACCAGCTTGATCTGGGTTCGGTTTGGGGAGAGGACAGCTGGAAGCCACCACCCGTGGGATGGCAGCTCTGCGGGACTCGCCATTTCTTGAGGATCAAACGCAAACCGCCTGCGTCCTCCGGGATGAGAGACCCTGCCAGCGGCTGTGCCGCACGCCTGTTCGCAGCAACTGTTCCTTCCCTGCAGCCCAAAACCAGTTTAACCGCCTGGAGGTACCAGATGCAACATGGCTCGTCTCTCTCCCACGCTCACCTCTGGCAAAGGTTGGGGTGCTTTGAAAATAGGGGCTCGGTGAGGAACCAACCCCTCCAAGGAGGCTCAGGATACGACCTGCTGGAGGGACCAAAGTGCTCCGAAGTGACGTGAAAGCATCAATATTAAGGCTGAAGAAAGCTGGGGAAGTGAAGTGCAAAGCGTCCTCCCAGTCCCCATCACGCAAAGCTCTCCACGTCTCAAGCCAGAGACCAGTTAGTGGGACAATGGCTGGATCAAACGGATCCCTCCTAGGAAAAGGGATGTATTTATTGCTGCCCTCAAGCATGTCATCCAAAAAGGCTGCACAGCTTGGGAAGGAAATCTTTTTTCCCCTCCAACTTGTAGGTCTAAAAGCATCTAAAAATCGACCTGCACCTCAGCTCAAGTGGAACAAGAAGTACATGTGAATTACGAGATTGCTGCCAGGATGGCAGAGAGGAGGAGAAGCTCACAGTGCTTTTATAGAATCATAGAATCACTAAGATTGGAAGAGACCTCTAAGACCCAGAAAAAAGGACAGCGGATAGATGATATCCTGCAACCACTCCCTTCTCTCGGCTTATTAAACAAACCCATCTGCTGACAGGGACTGCGGTTAGAGCCGCCGTGCCGCTCTGCCACAGCGACACAACAAAACACCGCAGAGGCTGAGGGTGGCAGGCACAGACGATCGGAAACGCCTGGAGGAGCCGTAGCCGGATCTGCAAAAGGAAGCAGGAACCAGAGGGAGCAAGAGGATGCCAACACGTGCGATACCAGGAGCCAGTAAAGATGGGAGCCCAGGTGGAAGCGGGGGTCACGTCAATCTACGTAGTGGCATTAGCGGGGCACAACGTGTACCTCCACAAATATCGCAGTGAGATCCTAAGCCACGTGCCGGGGCCGCAGCTGCCCAGACAGCTCCTCTGCAGCCTCACAGAACGGCTCTGCCCTTCGGCAGCGGATGCCGTGCGATCGCTTCCGAAGCATCCGCCTGAGGTACCAACCTGGGAGAGCCCACGCCGAGCGTGTGGCGAACAGAAACACAAGCGTGAGCGGGTTTCGTTTTCTTTCCTTTTAATAGAAACATCCTAGAGTAACTTGGGGGGAGGATCAGCCTAAAGGGAATGTCTCTCGGAATAAAATGGTGTGACGTGCTTCAGGAATGAAGTGCAAAGTTAAAACGTCCAAGCAGGCTCAGCTCAGGAATTCCTGGATTCTTGGGTCTTCTTGATTTCCTGCAAGGAGATCAGGAAAACAACTGAGCGTCTGCCGCTCTTCGGGAACAACTCGTAGTTTCACAGCTCTGGAGACCACGAGCGATCATCTCCTCAGACCAGGTCCACAGCATCACAGGACCAAGCCCAGAGTTTATGAACGAGCCTTTAGGGACAAGGCAAGGTTTGACTTCAGAAATAGCACGCCCCTTCCATACTGTCCAGGGATGTATGTTTATTTTGCCCCTAACCCAGTATCGCGCTGGATCCGTTTCCCACTCTAGGCCACTCATCCGTCACCACTCATATGCGATCTGTGCTCAACTATGTCACTCGGCAGCTCAAAATAGATCAAGTGCGGGCATGAGGTCACATTTCTGTGGCTGGCTGTAGGCAGACCCTCGCCTGCTCAGCCTAGAGGTCATGCCTGCCTGGGAAACGAGGCAGAAAAGCCCTGAACAACTCACCTCCAGGAGCATCTCCTTCAATTCGGAATAGGCTTTTTCTAAATCATCGTTAATAATGACCACGTCAAACAAGCCAGGCTCTTTACCTAGGGAAGGAGACGAGGACAGAGGAGTTAGAGGAGAACACGTTCCTTCCCTGTGTCATCTCTCATGCACGACCTGAGTTCCTGTGGCATTTTCATATTATCATTTCAGCCACTGATAATGCGGTTCTCTGCCAACCGCCCACAAGGAACTGCAGTGGGAAACGATGCAATACGGTGCTTAGATCAAACTCCGCTCATGTCCAAGCCCTGCCAGCACTCCCTGGAGAACACGTCAGATGTTCATGCGAAAAACAGCTCCTAAATCACCAACGCATCCCCTCTCCCTGCACACATCACTCGAAGGCCCCTGGACTTACTAAGTTCCAAATCTACGCGGGCTGCAGTCAAACGCTTCAGTAAACTTTCTTCTGTCTCAGTCTTTCGGTCACGTAGTCTTTTTTCCTAAATTCAGTGACAAACATATTAAAGAAATGCATGTTCCAAATGATCCACGCAGAAACCACCATCCACCCCGCAAGCCAACGCTGTCTGCCATTTGCTACTGCGGGCACGTGAGATAACGCTCTGCAATGGGTGAGGGGCCTCATTCACAGCCCAGAGCAAACCAGTGGCCAAACTGGGTTTGGGCTCAAGATCTCCTACCCAGAGCTCAGGTTCCCAGTCTCTTTTTCCTTGCCCTGTATATTTTTTTTTTTGCAGGTACTACTGGGAGATGAAATCTCTCTGCTGGGCTCTGGTATCTGGTGCTGTTGGCTCCCTCCTCCACAAACTCGATGAGAAACACAGACTGCCTGATCTACTGAGAGCAAGAGGGGAGAGCCAAGAGTCACGGGCTTCTCTGCCACGTGCTCCTTGCATGGCTTCAGCAAGTTGCATGTGTGTGTCTGCATCCCTCCCTGAACCATGACAGCGACTTCACTTCTTCCAGAGGCAGACTATGATATTATATAGGGTCCCATAAGACCAGAGGGGTATAGGATTTCCAGTGCTGCAGAGAACCAGCCTCCCTTACTTTAATATCTGGAAGCAAGTCTCAGCACAAAAATTTTCTTCTCTCCCCAGCATAAGCACAAGTAATGCCTTCAAAGGCTGGCCGTGCTGCAGCAGAGTCTATAACCCACGGCAGGCAAACACGCCGAGGTGTGAAAAACTGTACAGGAGAGACTCAGAAAACAGGGCACAGGAAGATTTATCCCTGGCAGCCAGAGGTTGGGGAGTTAGACTGGGCAGAGGTAACAGTGTGCTCAGAAACATCCTCCCACCCTATTCCTCGGCCCTTAAAAAGATACAGATGAATCAAGGGGGGAACCCCCATCGCTTCAGAGCAAGACGCTGATTACCTCTAACTGCCTAACGGCAAAGGAAGGCGGTCGCTCACCAAGATGTCTATGGACGGAGGCTGCACGGAGATGTAGATGGGATTCAGGTCTGTCCTCTTGATGTTCTTCACGCCCTGGATGTCGATGTCAAGGACGCAGATCTGGTTCTGGGCCTGAACAGCCTGCACTGCACCTTTACTGGGGACAGAGCAAAGAAGGAAGGGGTCAGAGCGTCCAAGCCATAGCAGTGGGGGTTTGGTGTGTCCCCCTCCAGCAGCAGGTCTTCACGTCACAGGGCCTAAATTGTGGCAGGAGAGAAGAGAGAGCCTGCTCTGCTCTTGCTAAACAGTTTCTCTTTCCCCAAGTGTCCTCTGGGTCCCTGGGGTGGAGGAGGGACCTGCTGCCTCCTGCTAGAGAGGCTGGCAAAACCATGATGGAAGGTGTGGAAATGGGTAATGTGCGACTATCCCTTAAGCAATGTGGATCAGATATGGTCCGTAAAGCTCCTGCCTTCAACACAGGAGCAACCTTCACCAAAGAGCAAAAATACCGAGAACTTTCCTTTTCCAGAGATCCACCAATTTCCGTACCCATGCGCTCTCCTGAAAGATGCTTGATGGAGATGGATGCTCCTGCCTGGGTTGCAAGATGCACAATTAAGAAATTATTTTTTAAGTAGTGGTTCTCGCATGCCGTTAAGGACGGTATCGCTTCCCCAACACAGGGGAATTGCCTCAAGTTGTTCCTCAACACCTACAATTCTCCCTTGAAAAGCAGCAACGCCAACCCTCTCCTGGTGCACGGGAGGTACCTGGACTAGTTACGGGGCAGCAGCCCCCTCGGGAGGTTTTTCAGTCAGTATTTGCACAGTGCTGGGCACAGGTTCTCCTTCAAGCCAGGGCTCCGTGGCATGATGGACAGTGCGGAGAGAAGCCCTGCCAGGAGCTCAGAGGTGGCACTGCAGGTTTGGAGGTTGTGAAGTCAGGAGGTCATGCAGTGGAAGCAGAGATTAAGAGAAAACGCTGCCCTACAGCCAGCCTCCAACTTGCCCGATTCCCTGCCCATACCCAGGGCACCTCTTCGGACCTCACCCTGTCTCCCTGCACCATCAGGGTTTGCTCCCTGATGCAGGAAAACAGACTCCCTTAAATAAACGCTCCTGTGTTGTCCTACACCCCAGGAAAAGGAAGTCGCAGCTTCAGCGAAAGAGGATTCGGGACCCCATGGCTCTCACCAGCCACGCTGCTGGNGTTCGGGACCCCCAGCCCTTCTCCCACGGCTCTCACCAGCCACGCTGCTGGCTGCGCCAGCTGGAGAAGACAGGGTCTTCACTGGCACGAAGGCAAAGCACCCATGGGTGTCAGGCAGCACCGCTCGTGACCACAGCACTGCTGTTGGCAGGGTGTGCAGAGGAAGACGCGACAGCGCAGACGAGAGTCCTGAAGCCATGGGTACCGCAGCTTCACGACAGCTCCCTGCAAACGCAGCCGGAAAGGACAGAGCCAGCGCGAGCAGAAGGTGCCTCTCGGAGGAACGCAGAGCAGAGCCGAGACGGGGAAAGCTGTAAAGACCTCTAGGAGCCTGCAAGCCCAGAAAAGCCCCAGCCAACGCAGATGAGCAAAGGAGCAGCCTGACACGGGGATGCCACGAGCTCCTCACGCCGGACGGTGAGGAAGAGCAGGCAGCCTGGGGTCCCGCAGCGGGTCTGGTCAGTGCAGCAGGGTCTGCTGCCTGCAGAGACGCTGCCGCGATGGGGTCACGCAGGAGGATGGAGGTGGCTGGTGACTTTCCTCCTGACCCGGGAGTCCCACAAGACAGGTCACAAACCCCAACAGGAAGGATAAAGCTGAAGCGAAGCTGCGAGACCAGCACTGTGCTCTATACAAATACAGAGGTTTGCTACCTTACCCGGGTGGGCAGCAGCGAGAGGCCGTATCTGAGAACCGCAAATCCACAAAAACTCCCCCAAAATGGCATGGTTTGCCTTGTGAAAGTCGCAGGCTTCATCCGGTATCACCAGGTATCAACTAACTCCTGCTACAACCGATCTACAAAGAGCCAGCAGCTCTCGGAGCCCCGAGAAAGAGACCCCATGCCCGCACTCGGATTTCAACCTCTAATTTAAGGCAGCTTCAAAGAAATTCTCATTTCTGTGGGCAGGACTCAGTGCTATCCCACAGACAGGACCCTTTCAGGGCTCTTTAAATTAAGCAATTAATTTTTAGTTATTTATTGTTAGCTGATGAGATTTAGGCAGCAGAAAGGATTGGCAAAAATTTCAACTATTCCGATAAGCATGGGGGAGTCTCCATTTTATCAGATATCTGATTAGAAACATCCTTAGGCACTTGTAGAAGAAACATAGGCTTGGGAGTTTCTGTATTTATTTTGTTTGCAAACTGGTCTTTATTGGCCAGATGGTTTGGGTTAATTTCGGCCTCCCACCCTGCATGTCCATCACCACAGGCAGAGCACAGGCAGCGTGAACATACAGAGGGTTCCAAAGATGAAAGTGAGAGCCAGGGAGAAAAGCACCTCGGAAACAAACCCAAGCAGGTCATTTAATGTGGTTAAAGTATCAGATTCTTGCACATTTCAAGGAAATTGGCTGAGGAGAGAGGTCTTCTCAGCACCCACCCTGAGGAAAAGGCACCAAAATCAACTCCACCTACGCATCAGGCATCAGAAAGCAGCCATCTCCTCCACGCTGCGGCTGGCTGGATTAAGCAGGACACATGTGAAGGAAGGAAGCCTGTCCTACGCAGGATGAAGCCAGGGATTAAGGAGCTTGAACTCAGTTTCTCCTTGGTGCTGGGTATATGGAAGATGAGTGGCCAGATTTCGCTTCTCTGGCCAAACCAGTGATACTGGAAGTATCAAGGCCAGGGCAGGGGATTGTGCTTCTCCATCAGCCTCAGAGGGGGCACGGCCAGACCCCTGCGAGACTGCCCTTAGCTGCGGTGACAGCAGTGACGCCTGTACATGTCACATTAAAACAGCTACGTTACTGAAATGCAAAATCTCCAACCGTTCCTTCAGAACCGTACACCTACAGCACGTTCAGTCTGGGGGCCTTGTGTCGGCACCTCCCGTAAGGAAATCATCCTCAGAAACTAACTTCATCTCCAAAAAATCCTCAAAAAAGCACATTCAGCTCTTTAAGAAATTTAAGTCTTCCTGAAAAGCATTTCAGGCAAATTTCTTTAATGCAACTAGTTAAATATCTCAGGAAACATTTAACTTTCCTCCTTAGCAGGTCCTTTACTGTAGCACCACAATTTTCTCACAATAATTATATAAGATATCTGGCTTCTAATTAACATTGCAGCTTAATGTTTTATTGATCGTCAGCTCCAACGCTCAGGGCAATACTATTTTAAAATCCACCTAACTCTTTAACCCCAGTCAAGGGTGCCATGCAATTTATCTATTTGTAAACAGCCACTTTACCAAAGCAGCACGCGTACTTGTTTCACAACAGCCAATACAGATATCATCGCTTCCGCTCCTGAATTCGTAGAATCATAGAATCACTAAGGTTGGAAAAGACCTCTCAGATCATCGAGTCCAACCGTCAACCCACCCCCCCCATGCCCACTAAACCATGTCCCCAGGCGCCTCATCTACACGTCTTTTAAATCCCTCCAGGGATGGGGACTCCACCACTGCCCTGGGCAGCCTGTGCCAAGGCCTGACCACTCTTTCAGGAAAGAATTTTTTCCCAATGTCCAAAATTCATCGTATTCAGACCATTAGGTAACACAGGGATAATGAGAGTAAGTCTCCATTTTGCCCGCTGCTCTCTGCAAGCACTTATAAAATATTAAGGACCATAAATAGTCTGTGAAAATCACCCCTGTGCAAGAAAAGTGTTAAGCACGTGAACTACTTCAGCAGCCCTCAAACACTGGAAGCTATAGAGAATCTCATAAAGCAACGATGATTTAATGATAATGAGCTAACCCTCTGCAAGAGTTAATTTTGCCGAGTTAATAAAGCTGACAAGGACCCCGCTATCAAAATGAAAGGCTTTGCTTATGGCAAGAATCTGTGTGTTTGGGGGAAAACAGTGTCACTAAGTTAAAATATTTTCTTCCTTCACCATCATCTCGGCTCCCGGCACCACCTGGTTCAGCAGCAACAGCGTCTGAACCGCATACCTCGTCCCGTACATATTTCCGGAGAACTCTGCGTGCTCGATGAATTCACCAGCATCAATTTCTTTCTGCATTTCCTCTCTGGTCACAAAGTGGTAATCTGGATAGGGAAAATAGGAAAAATAGCCAGAAATTAACAGCTTTGAAGGTAAAGTTCATGGTCAAAATGACACTCATAGGTGCTTAGGGGAGAAGCACCTTAAAATCTGCTTTGGACAGCACTGGCAGACTGCAGATATCTGCTTCGTAATGACTGTATACGGCATCCCCCCTCCACAGCAATCGCCCAGACACCTGCTCAAAACGTTTTGGAGCTTTCTGTGCGGCCAGACGTGCTGCTGTACCCCCTTTTTCATACCCTTTCCCCTTTCTGGTGCAGTGGAAAACTCCCTCCCCCCCGCTTCCCCCAGGTGTGGAGCACATTACAGCAGGACTGCCAAGGCCCTCAATTTGAAAGCACTTATGATTAAAGACTAGAATGGGACAAGAAAGAGAGGGAGATAAAAGGGAAGATCAAAAACAAACGAACTAAAAAGGAATGTTTGTCTATCTTTTGTTAAAATTCCTGCCTTTCACTTCAGAGTGAAAACTGCTGTCGGAAATTAAGTGCAAACCTTGATTCTTTCTGAAATATGCAAACAAACCAGAAAACAATAAAGCAGCTGGCCAGCTGCGCACAAGCTATTAATATAGATAAAGGCATCTCATTAAGCAGTTGCGTTTTCCAAAGCAGGGCGCATTTGAGGTGCCTCACCAGAGCTACCCGGCACTTCAGAAAACCAAGCCACACAATGACCTAGTGTAGACCAGGGTGCTTAACCTGAGAGCCCCACTTTGAAAACCTCGGCCAGCAAGTCACAGAGATGGTGAGAAGAGAAAACTGGCAGCATGTCCTCTGCCTCTGTTAACATTTCACCGCTTAATTAAATTTTGGTTTTGTTCTGCCAAGTCCATCCCTCTTCGTTATCTTCTCTCCAATGCACGGCACACGCTGCAGAACAGCAGTAAACGGCTTATTGCCGCCGAATTCAAGAACAAAATTGCGTGTGCGTGTGTATATATGTACACACACGCGCTCAAATATATCATTACTGAGTGTCTGCTCCTCCTGCCTAGGGAAATGCGCCCTATAAACGTAAATGTAGGACTAACTTATCTGCTAGTGGGGATTCATGCATGCACTTCACATAAAAACTTAAAATTTTTCAGAGGGATTATTTGCCGAGTCCGATGAGACAGGCCCAACTGCAACACACTCACCTTTGCCATTTACTTCTCCGGGTCTTGGCTGCCTTGTGGTATCTGGAAGCAAAAAACAGCCTTGTAAATTCTGCAGATCACCCAAGGAAGCAATAGTATCAAAGAAATAAAAGCATGTATGCAGCAGATTAACCCAATCACGTAGTAAGCTGATCCTCCATTTAAAATGATCAAAGCTTCTGGAATCAGCTAGTGTAACACACAACGACATGCAGGATTGGCCTCTCATCGAAGAATCCTAAATAATCTGAAAACAATCAATTAAGATTGTTAGGGGCTGAGCGGTCAGTGTGGGACTTACCAGGCTGGGCTTAGTTTTCAGCTCTGCTACAGCCTTCCTGTGTAATCCTAGACACGTTATTCGGACCTCTGCCTCAGTTCAGGGGAATTAGCGGTGCCCTACTTCGCAGTTATCTTCATTTTAAAAGATCGTGCAACACCTACATAGGTGCTTAAAATAGCCAGATTTAATGAATAAGGGCAAACTCCTGCACGAGGTAGGTGAATAAATCAGACAGCCTTTGAACCCTGTTGGAAGTCATTCAAACCAGTATTATTTTAAGCACATGCTCTGCAAACCAAAAAGGAGCTGATGGTCATCATGGAGGGCAACGCCAATTATTTTATTTCGGACCTGCAGGAGTTAACCTAATGCAATAAGGCTCTGGTCACCTGTAAGTTTTTATAAAGCACCAGTTGCCAAGGTCTAAGCGGCCTATGGAGATTTAGAAGAAAAATACTTATCAAGCGGCAACCTTGGGGAAAATGATAAGATTTAGTTTGGATTGAGATGAGAGATGCAGTTGAATCAAGAGCATAGGATGAAACACACAAAAGGAAAGATAATTTTAAGGTTTTTTTTCATCTCCAGTTAACATTAAGTTTTTAAACATCCAGTATTTGCCCTTTCATGGTGGAACGAAGCCGGATCTCACAGATCCCAAAGCAAGGATTTCGCCTGCAGTATCCAAAGCATTAGGGTAACAAAAAACATTTTGGGAATGTACTTAAAAAAAACCTTGCAGAGCTCCAGGGTAAAATCAGGCGAATGAGCTGTGGACACAGCCCAGACTCTGCGGGCAACCTTTAAAGTGTCACTCAAGACAAAGGAAACAAAATTAGTATTGCAACAGGCAAGCTGCCTGAAGAAAATTCCTTGCACTTACTCTGTTGCAGATGCAGGAGGACTTCAGCACCGCCTGCAGCCTGCGGGAAGGCGTGAGTGGATCAAGCTGGTGCCGGCCAGGGGTTATTTTCACATTACAGGGAACGACCCCAGGTAGAAAAAAAAGGACCCTTGGCCAACGCTTAGTGACCGACGTAGAAAAAGTCAACAAACCACCAGAGCAATGGCAGGAGGAGGAACGTACGCAGGTGATGGGGCGAACTGTTTCACGGACTGACCCGGTAATGAGATGGGCTTCACGGAACTCTTTAATGTTAAATTTGAGACTTTGGTGTGCAGCCCCTGGGCTGTTAAAATCCTCAGCAGCTCCCGCAGGTGGATGGAAAGAATTGGCTTTTGAAACAAAGGTGTGGGGGGGATTTTGTTACTGTCAGAGTCAAGAATCACTCAGAAAAATCTCATCACCTCTCTGAGCTGTGTTTGGAGGTGTGGGGAGTCACCAGACCTGGAAAGGGTGCTATTCCAGACCAATCTTAGACTTGACACTCAATCCCAGTAGTAAAAGGCATCCTGACTTATTTAAACATCCTAAAGAGCCCACAGACAGACTGGGACACAGGCAAGCCACAGAAGCCCGTTATTTGGGGCACGAATACAGCTACAGAAGCAGGCTCTGGGCTGGCAGCCCTGAACTCCTCCACTGCCCTTCCCCAGAGATGTACAGATACTCACGGGAGACGCTGAAGCCAAAGATGTTCTCGTAATCTTTAAGCAATTTCTTTAACAAAGTGCTCTTCCCTGCACCCGATGGGCCACTCAGAACCACTGGTCTCGGTCCCTGCATGGCTAGAGAGACAGAAAAATACACGTCTGGTTAGAAACACCCATGAAAAAACACAGCTATGGATTCCCAGGGGTGCTCGGCCCCACAAAACAGCATCTATCCTTTACCCTCGGATACAAGTTTCTGCAGGCAAATCTGAAATTATGAGAAATCACAAGCCTAGAGCCGATAGGAAGTAACTGAGAGTGCAGGAAATACCGGAAAATTCAAAGAACTATTACATTAGCAAACTGGCTGCAGACAGCAGGAGCTGCCACCTCTGTACTGCTGCAAAAGATCCAGGCTGGGAGCCCCGAGGACTCAGATATCATTTTGGAAAGCAGACAACGGAGGCCACCAGCAATGCAGCAGGACAGCTTCACCTTGCTTTGCTGCTGGCCCCAATTCTTACCCGGGGAACAAATATCTCAGCCAAATAAAGGACATGTATCACTGCAGTGTGAACACTTGTTCTCAAGGGGTGTAACCTAAAGGAGGAGGAAACTGGGCTCCAGTTGCCACTAAACTGGGATAATTCAAGCCAGCTCTGTCCTAGCTTTGTTCTCACCAGGACTGGGTCCCTCTGGGACTCAAACCCTAGGGAAAACTTTCTGTAACAGGAGAAAAATGCTGTCTGTGCCTGCTAGCATCTGGAAACATCATGGAACATCTACAAACACTGGGCAATGCCAGCTTAATACTCGTCCTTACTGACAGAGGTACAGTCACAACCGCTTCCCTCTCACGGGCAGAGGCCTCAAGGAGCGTTTGCAGGAGATGCTGGCAAGACAAAAGGGCAGAAATCCACCAGCGTTACACATACGCAGCTCCGAGCGAGGGATGGGATGCCCAGGAGATCGCCACACCTCTTATGTTGCCCATTTACACCCTAACAAGTACAAACTACAAGCCTGTGATGGGCAGTTAAATGTTGCCCATCAGTCCTGGGATAAATATCCACACGCAAAGCCTTTACCATAAGCAGACAACGTACTGAAGCCTAGACCCAGAAGCCCAGCACATCCTCCACCACTAAACCCCAAAGCCGTGCAACAGCGGTCTGAACACGGGTGTGATCTGGGACACAAGTGTGCTTTGGGGTTTATTTCCGTATTTCCTGGAGCACTAACTCCAGCTCAAGGTGTTTCATGGCAAGAGAGAAAGGTTCTGTTCCTAGTATAGGAAAAAAAAAAAAAAAAAAGACAGCCTGGGGCCACACAGATCTTTCTGCAGTTGTTTCTTCATCAGAATGAAAAAAATGGGTGTTTTCATGTGCCTGCCTCTCTGGGGAGGAAGAAAGGTTAATTATCAACATGTGAATAAAGAAGAAAATCCCATACGACAGTGCAGGGGGTACCGCTGGGGACCCTCATCCATCAACAGCAATTCAGCAGCTTCTAAACCAGAGGTGATGATGACAGCGGGACAAATCAAACAAGCCTATTTTTCCTATTTGAAAATAGTTACTTTCTGCAAGCAGTAAAGCCCCTGGAAATGCATTTTTTTTTTTTAACCTCGTTGGCTGGGTGTGGCCTCCAGGAGCGATCAGCCAGACAGTATAATGCCTTTCCATTTTAAATGAGATCATAGCAATGTCACCCTGACCTTACAAACCACTTTTTAAACAGCCTTAAGCCAAATGCCGTCTCTTACAAAATCAGCCGCGGATCGTGCAGCAGGCTAATCCAGCCGTGCCACCTCCCTGACCCCAGCCCACGTAAGCCGGATACCTCCTCGTCCCTAAATCCCTCCCGCACAGCTCTGCGGTCGCGCAGACACCTATCAGGCAGCACGACAGGTAGCAAATTATACAAGTTTTCCCTCCGTTCCCTGAGGACATCTGTCTGACCAGAGTTTATCCGAGCCTGTAAGGAAGGACAGGGTATTAATACACAAAGTCAAAGTAGATGCCAGCAGCAGCTAACGTGGGCGTAAAACCAACCACATTCAATCACCATCCAAAAGGAAACTGTCTTTTTCTTTTTTTCTTAAGTGTTCTCCAGGTGCCGCAGCCCCGGAGACCCACCAGGATCAGCCATTCTCCGGGGACCTCAGAGGAGAGGACCCGTTGCACGCACACGGCCACATCGCTGGATTAGGCTTCATCATCCAAAAAACACAATGAGGCTGAACATACTCTAGGAAGTCCCTTTGGGGACCTGTCCAACCGTTCCTTTAGCCCTGGAGCTTTGATAATTTCCAAATATTACAGGTTTTGCCTAAATGTTCAATACTGAGAGGAAAGCGCACCCTCAGGCACCTCCTCACCAGTGAAACGCTATTCGGTGTTTGCAGCAAGGAAGCAGAGGGGCTGCTGCCGAGTTGCCCAAAGCATCTCCCTCTCTTCTGCCCCCGCCAGCTCCTCTCACCCACATCAATAAGACGGGTGAGCCCTCACCATTGCTTGCGAAACACTCCAGAAGAGAAAGAGAAGCTACACAAGTAGCTCTCCAGTCATCCCAGCGCACTTTGCAACACGGCTGCTCCCAAACGACGCTCCCTCATCACACGCCGGCTTCCTCGGCCACCACTGGAAGTCCCCACACGACATTCGGATGCCAGCACGGACTCTGTCCACGTGTTTCGCAGCTTCCCCTCCACCGTGATCCGGCTCTGTCGGCAAGAACCGCTCCGGACGCACAGGTCCCGGTCCCTGCAGATCCCAGCCTGGACATTCACATCCCAGCTAAAGGGAAGAGAGCTTTCCTCTCTTCCCCACCTCAAAATTTCATCCGCCTTTTAGCAGGCACCGATAGGAAAAGGGGAATTTAAAGCTGCCCCAAATCACTTACAATCATTTCATTAAACCCCAGACAAACTGGGAAGGGGTAAGAGGAATGGGCAGAGCGCTGGCTGGCAGCAGGCTCCAACGCATCCTTACCTTCTCCTTTTACTCCCTTTCAGCCAAGATATAAAGTCCAGCTCCTCGCAGCAGTGACAGGCTGGCAATACGAGCGAGCCGGCAGAAAGCTGGGCTATTTNTACTCTAGGAAGTCCCTTTGGGGACCTGTCCTACCGTTCCTTTAGCCCTGGAGCTTTGATAATTTCCAAATATTACAGGTTTTGCCTAAATGTTCAATACTGAGAGGAAAGCGCACCCTCAGGCACCTCCTCACCAGTGAAACGCTATTCGGTGTTTGCAGCAAGGAAGCAGAGGGGCTGCTGCCGAGTTGCCCAAAGCATCTCCCTCTCTTCTGCCCCCGCCAGCTCCTCTCACCCACATCAATAAGACGGGTGAGCCCTCCCCATTGCTTGCGAAACACTCCAGAAGAGAAAGAGAAGCTACACAAGTAGCTCTCCAGTCATCCCAGCGCACTTTGCAACACGGCTGCTCCCAAACGACGCTCCCTCATCACACGCCGGCTTCCTCGGCCACCACTGGAAGTCCCCACACGACATTCGGATGCCAGCACGGACTCTGTCCACGTGTTTCGCAGCTTCCCCTCCACCGTGATCCGGCTCTGTCGGCAAGAACCGCTCCGGACGCACAGGTCCCGGTCCCTGCAGATCCCAGCCTGGACATTCACATCCCACCTCAAAATTTCATCCGCCTTTTAGCAGGCACCGATAGGAAAAGGGGAATTTAAAGCTGCCCCAAATCACTTACAATCATTTCATTAAACCCCAGACAAACTGGGAAGGGGTAAGAGGAATGGGCAGAGCGCTGGCTGGCAGCAGGCTCCAACGCATCCTTACCTTCTCCTTTTACTCCCTTTCAGCCAAGATATAAAGTCCAGCTCCTCGCAGCAGTGACAGGCTGGCAATACGAGCGAGCCGGCAGAAAGCTGGGCTATTTGTGGGCTGTCTAAAGCCTTAATTACCGAGCCGCAATTTTAAGATGGCCAATGAAAACCGCTCGCTGGTCTTTAATCTCCTCTCGTGGTTTCTTCTCCGCTCCCTCCTCTCCCGGCTGGCGAAGCTGCAGTCAAACACCGCTACCGGGTGCCGGCACGTGCCGTCTCGGTCTGTCACCAACGTAAACGCACACGGGGAAGAGCTGCGATCTGTGGGTCAGAGGGAGGTGTGGTACCTCCCGGGTGAGACCACCGGCTCCTTCGGGCCTCAGGAGGTCTCCAGCCCACCCTCCTTCTCAAACGTAGCATGTCTTTAGCCGGTGATCAAGCGGTGATGCCCACGGACACCAAGAACGGATGGGCTCTTCGATAGCATCGACGCACAGCGGGCATAAAACCCAGGCTATAAAAGCTGCTACACACCCAACAGTTGTGTGGTTGAGGCAACTCTTCTAGAAAATCACTCAGTCTTGGTTTTAGCCAGGATTTCACCTTCCGCAGACAACGCTCTGCTTCTTTAGGACTGAAGTCTGCACGGCTGTTGCCTCCAGCCACTGCTTCGCCTCAGGTCAACGATTAGGCTACTTATCCACCACGAAAGCAACAGGGAAACTCTTTCTCCATGCAGATCCGAACCCGAGCCTCCAAACAGCACGTCCCAGCACCTCCGCGGTGGGACCCTGCAGGGTCTGTGCCGCCCTGTCTGTCTGCTGGTGCTGGCGGTGCTTTTCTGCCTGAAAAAGCGTTGGTGGGGCATCAGGGGAAGGAGGAGATGCTCTCTTTTACCTTATTCCCTTTTTTTTCCCCAAAAATACTGAGAACTAAAGCGAGAAAAGACACACGGGTCTCACTTCTTTGGGAAATGGGCTAAAAATAAAGCAAGAGACTTGCAGGTGCTTCCTATTGCCTCCCTCCAAATGTATCCCTTCTCTTTTGCTGGAGATCTGCAGAGGAAAACAAGACGTAATTTAGAGGGGGAAAAAAAAAAAAAGCTATTTCCACTGCCAGATGAAGGGGCTGGGCCCTCGTGGGCGGCAGACGGCAAACACGCGGCTGGTAAACTGGGAATCTGTGCCAGCTCCGAGCAAAAACAGCTCCCACGGAGCATTTTCGGAAGGCACCCACCACCTGGCATGGTGCGGGATTTTAGGGGCAGCTGCTCGGGGACGGAGAGGCGAAGGACGAAGACGTCCTGGGAGGGTGAACGGAAGAGACGATCTCTGCCTCGAGATGTGGGAGCGGGCGCCCTCTCCTCCACCGTCAGATTTGGTTAAACACGTGCCCTGACCCCGAGAAACCGCTCATAAGGACGAGCCGGTCTGCACATCGATGCTACTGCCCTCACCCGGCTTCTCTGCTTCCCCGGTCCCCTCAAACACAGACCCCCTCCCTCCCTCCGGCAGCCTGAAGCCCTCAAAAACCACAAGTAAAGCGCCAAAAAAGCCTGAGAAACCAGATCTGGCAGATACAGGGCTTTTTAAATCTCGTTTGGCATCTGCACATCACATTTTCAAGCTCTTTGCAGCTGTAACATTACAGGTACATATTTATTTTGAGCAGAAGCTTCATTTTTCCCCCCTTTGCTCAGATTTCAGCATTTTCAGAGCAGCCGATCTGCAAATATCTAGCACAGAGGGTCTCTCACCGCCACTGGGTTACTCCTAAAATGGTTTTGGATCCAGCCTAACCACCACACATCACCAAAACCACAGCGGGCTGGAGTCGATCAGCAAGAAAGCAGCACAGCTATTTAATAAAGACCCTCGTATTCGGGGAGGTGCCACCCCTGGGGCCGAGGACAAACGGCCACGTAGACCCTGCTGGGCTGCAAAAAGACAAGGTGGTCACCGAAGGAGGATGCAGGAGGTTGTCACTAGGTCGAGGAACGTTTCTCGGTCTGCTCCCGCCTGCTAAACTCCCCCTGGACTTTTAACCGGGAGGTGGCAACGCAACCAGTAAAGCAAAGGACAGACATCACAAGAGTTAAACGAAATTAATGCTGATTAACAGAGAGGCTTTACAGAGAAGGCAAAGCCCCCTTAACAAAGTAGGAAAGAAGATTAAAGGACAGTTTCCCTGGAGCCCCAAAAAAGGTCTCCTGGATTAGGATTATGATCCCAATCCCTATTTTTAGCAGGTGGGTTATAAAGCCGCCACTCCCACCTTTCTAAGTTTTGGAACGCTTTCTGAAAACCCAGCCCAGCTACAGGAACACAACCAAGTTTAACATTATCTGAGAGCAGGCAAACGCTCGGCGTCTCGATGTCGGCGAGGAGGACGTCTCCTCGGCCGGTCAGATGGCACCAGCGGCTCCAACGGCCGCAGCCCTGGACCCGCGCTCGTTCGGTTGGGGAACGGGTGGGCGAAAGCTCCGGGGCTTCATGTGGAGTTTCCCAGCACGCAGAGATCGTGCCGGACAGCTGGGCTCAGAGGTCCTGCCCCGACAGCCAGAGGGTTGCTTAAATAAAGGGAGTTATTTGCAGTACTGAAACAGGAGCAGAGCATCCCCACAGTGGTACCCAGAGCTGGTGGGACCACTCAGCCACCATTTTCCTGGAAACAATTATCTACAAAGTGCTAATGAGTCCCTCCTCCACTGGCTGCAGTGACTGGCGTTGCTCGCTTTGCAGGGAGCAATGATGCAGCAGGAGGAACAAGAACCGCTTGCTCAAGGTCACTGCAGAAACTACCTCAGACCAGGCCACAGGTGAGGCCGCTCCAAGACCTCATCCTACCGCAAAACTGGACCAGTTTAACCAATCAACTGGTTTGAGCCACTTTACCCAGCTGGGTAAATGCCTACAGAGGTGAAGCTCAGACAAGTGTGGTTTTGCCATCCGCTTCCCCTCACATACGCTGTGTTTCACCACACAGACATTTATTTTTGGATACCCGAGGGGTGTTTACCCCAAAACCCCTGTCGTACCTCACCGTCTCGCACGGTGCCCACACAAACCCAACCGATTCAGGGGGCAAACCCCGCTTTGGCTTCTCGAACCGGGCAGGGGGGGAACGGGGACATCTCAGAGTCACCCCCCAGCAGCGCAGTGATGGAGACCTGGTGTGGCTGCAGGGACCGGGACAGCCCGGCGGGGTTCAAGCCCTCTCCCACCCCCCGCACCCACGGCCGTCCTGCGTGGACAGAGCAGCACCACATGAGGGGTGATGGGAGAACTCAGCATCCCCGAGGGCCAGCCCCCTCCTCAGCCAGGAGGCGAGAGCAGCACCCCGGGGCCGGCTGGGCCCTCCCCTCAGCCGAGGGCACCGACCGGGGGACCCCCTCCCCTCAGCCGAGGGCACCGGCCGGGACCCCCCTCCCCTCAGCCGAGGGCACCGACCGGGGGATCCCCTCCCCTCAGCCGAGGGCACCGGCCGGGACCCCCCCTCCCCTCAGCCGAGGGCACCGGCCGGGGGACCCCCCCCTCCCCTCAGCCGAGGGCACCGGCCGGGGG
>VZTQ01009178.1:0-31489 GCA_013400755.1 Pelecanoides urinatrix
GGGGCAGGGACAGGGGCGGGTCAGGGGGCAGGGCAGTAGGCGCGGGGCAGGCAGGCAGGGGCAGAGGGCTGGCAAGGGGGCAAGCAGGGTCCTGTCAGACAGGAGGCAGAGGCAGGCAGGGGCAGGGGAGGGGCGAGGGGGCAGGCAGGGGCAGGCAGGCAGGGGGCAGGCAGCAGGGGCGGGCAGGGGGCGAGGCGCTGGCTGCTCTGCTCCCGCAGTGCCCCCTCCTGCTGACTGCCGAGGAAGCAGTCGCAAGCGCGGCTCCGGGCAGCTGCGCATCTTTCGCATCCCGCCGGCTAGGAGGGTGGCTCTTGAAACGGGGGAAATGTTGAACATGGTTAGGGATTAGAAAAAAGGATTTAAAAATGAAAAAGTAGACAGCCGTTTGCAGGCAGATGCTGGAAGGGCTCCGGATCTGTTTGTGGACGGGTGCGTGGCTTCGGTTTCCAGTGCATGTGCGCTACAAAAACAGATAATAAAAAGAATACAAATGAAAGAACATCTGATCTAGTCATCAGATCTAACTACAGCACTTTAATAGGAATTGCAACTCCAGATGTTGTCTTAAGAAAATGAATCAATTAGGCAAATGAGGAATCCCTTCATAAATCATAGCAGGAGAAGATAAAGTCCAGTAGCTGCAGACTATTGTTTAAATGTCCTAATGGTATTCATTCTTCTCATATACCTGTAAGCTTTACTGCGAGTCTCCTCATCATTTAAGTTGTTGTTTACCTTCCTGAATACTGGTTTGATTTGAAAAAGTGTTCTAAATGTTCAAAACCTTTTACCCTGAAAATAATAATACATCAGACTTTAGGAGTTGAACCCAGCAGAAACTGGTGTCACTATTCATAAAATAATTGAGTTTACACAAAAAGTGATTTTTGTAATAGCCCCCTTTTTACAAGTATGTACATTTTATTTAAAATTACTGACTCAAAAAGCAAGGTAGGAAAAAAAATCACCTCCAACAACTTCCTGTAATTGCGAATTATTGTGAGGGAAACAGAAGGAAAAGATTTTGAAATTATGAGCCATTATGCTTGAGAGAGAGAGAGAGTAAGTGAGAGAGAGGGAGAGGGAGAGAGAGGCAGTGGGAAAAAGACATCTCGGCTTCATGAAACACAGCTGACAAGCTCGACTAAATTACCCCCGGACCATTACAAAAATCACTTAATTGCCAACCATTTTGTTAGGTCAATTGACTCTAATTGAAAAAATAACAAAAAGCTTATTATGCTGCAAATGCGGCTGTGGAAAATGAGTCTTCTGTTAGGAGGAAACAATAATTCTAAATTTCAGCTGCTGCTAACACTACAAAGTTCAGTGTTTTCTTCTGATAGAATCTACTGTGCAGGAGAAAGTGAATATGTTCCAATTGATTGATATTTCTTTTAATGCTGCCCCCTCTTCCTTCTTCATACTCTCATCCCCTTCAGCCGACCCACCCACCCCATTCAGTTTTATTTCCCTTCCTTGTTGTCTCGTGGCTCTTCTTTCTGTGGCAGGGTCGATGTCAGTTTTTGTTCCTAAGGGGTTGTGGTTTGGTGGTGTCTGAGGCTGCTGTGACTCCTCTTTTCAGCTTCTTCACAATAACCTCCAGACCCAACATTTTTCTCAACAAAACTGAGGTGGGTTTAAGGAGGGGCACCTGGCTAAAACCTCCTGGCCCCCTTCACTCTCCTCTTTCCCTCAGACACAGCAATTTACTTTAAAGCCTGATAACAGAGAATTGTTTACATATTTTCACCAAATAAATACCTTAGAAACAGTACCCCAAATGTACACTAAAAAGCACAGACCCTGACTGGCACACAGGATTGTAATTAAAAACCCTGTCTATGCAGGGGAAGGCTTATTTATAATGATACAATTTTTAGGAGTGTGTGCATGATTTTGTTCATTTCAAAAGAAAATAAACTGGCTGGAGCTCTCTTGTTGTCCCAATTACAGATTTGAATAGTGGAGGTTCATAATGGGATTGATTCTGCTCTGTGAAAAGTAATTATTTGTCCATAAAACCAGGAGGCTGCAGAAATGAACTCGGATGGCAACAGCCTTTTGTTCAGCTCCTTTGCAATGGAGAGGTAGGGAAATTGAAGAAAGTTCTCAGTAGCCACAGTGCATGATTAAATATTTCCATAATTGTATCTATACCTTTACCTCTTGCATTGTGCTCTGCAAATTCCTTTTCTGGTTTTATCCTTTCAGGGAAAATGCCTGACTGGGCTACGCTTTCACAAGGCCCAAAACTCTTGAGCTGACTACATTGAAGTCATGAACAAAAAACAATGCAATACCGTAGGATGCTCCTTTACAGTATTTTAGAAAGGGAAAAAAAAAAAGAAAAAAAGAAAAAAGAACTTTGTGCGTTTGCACATGTGTGTATGTTTTTACTGTGCCTTTCATAGCTAAGGTAGATCTTCTAGTGCTTTACAAAGCAGTGAGTTAAATACTGATGGTGTGGTGCCTGTGTAGGCAAACGGCACAGCCATTATGTGCTCAGCATACGTTTTTATTGTTTCTTTATATAGAACCCAATATCACTTACACAGAGGGGGATATAGCAAATATATCAGACCATGAAGCACACATATGTGCTGTTTCTTTCTGAGCATCCACAGCTGTATATAATCAATGGAACATTCCTTTGGAGTGCACCACAGGTCAGCAGGAACCTTGACACACAGCTGAATTTATGAGTGATCACATTGTTTTAAATATGCATCACTTAGATTTCTACAGGTGTTTAAAGATTTGCCCCAACATTCCTTTTTTTTTCCTTTTTTTTACTCCTTAATAAAAGAACGTGCACATGGAAAACAGAGATTGTATTATTAAGTCTTCCATTTCAATGCTAAAATTGATATAATTCACCATAGCTGACAACAGAGAATATTATATCATCTCTAAGAAAAAAACACACAAAATGCTAAAAAAAAAAAAAAAACCTGCCTGGGTGAAATATTGCTTATAGTCAGGGACCAGAAAACCCTGAAATTGTCCAAGCCTTTTTGAATGTGGGGGGCTTTGTAAAACACTAAAAAAAACTCCAAACCAAAAAACATTAAAATCTATTTTTATCCTGCAAAATACATATCTGCAATTTTGCTAAAAGTATATATCAAAAATAAAAATAAACACCACCTTACAGAAACCTTATTTGCAACATGTGTCTTAAAATAAAACAAGCATTATTAATGATCTTCTTCCTTTATAGTGGAAAAGATATAAAATTAAATAGATAAAATCTTAAAAGAAACCAATGTGCATGTATTGAGGAAAGACAATGAGGCTTCACAGACCGAATAGAACCAATTCCTTTCAAATAAGTGGGAAAGCCCTACAGAGAGAAATAAAAGTGAGGAATGGTGAATTCTGTAACACTTGCCAGACCAATGAGCTTCATCAATTAATCACAGCAAAATAATCACCACCTACATTAAAGAATAATACATGAAAAGGACAGGGCATAGCTTTAACTTATTCAGAAAGGGCTGACTCCCTAATCCCTCTGAGTCTTGACATGTTAACTGGGTAGCGACTAATTAGATGTCAAAAATTCATAAGCACTCTTTAATATTGCATATATCTGCGGCAGACATTTCAATATGAGAGTTGTATACACAGAAATCACTATAGCATTAAAACACAGCAGGGTGGGAGAAATAAAAGGAAAACAATAAAAACAATGGCCCTTAAAAACCCAAGAGAATGCCTCCTTTGGAAGTGTGTACTTTCTTATTCAGAAAAGGTATCACCTTAATAAGAATTATAGGCAAAGAGGTTTCACTGTTCCATGCTGTGTGGACGAAAAGAGGGAGAAAAGGCTGACTTATCAAAGGCACTGGCAGGTAAATAGTAATTTACTATGCATGCACAATGAACATTACACAGTGCCTTGACACAGGGCGATAATGAAAGACATGCTATTGTGGCATCCATCGAGGGAATTTTTTTCTTCATTCTTCCTTCCCCTGTCTCTCTTGAGCAAAGCAGCAGTGATGTTTCCTGGCAGCTGCCTCCTGTTTCAAGCCATTTCACATAATATAGGAAGAACCTGAAGTTTAGTGTATTAAGTAAGTGAGTTAGTTTGCTGCTTTGGTGATATATACATCGGTTGTGCGTGAACTTATATTTCAGATGCAGGAGTCTGTATTTTTATGGAACAAGCCTTTTCCTGTCTGAAGAATTATATGAACCTGATATATAATGCAAGGCAGTGAGATTAAAAACAATGCATCACATAATACACTGTTTTATGACTTGCATCCTTTAATTGTAGCTCTCAGGAATAAAAAGAGAGGAATATGCTCTTGTTTATAATGCAGAATTACCATTCTCTCTTTTGACTAACAATGTGTACTGTACAGGGCTAGTAGTCTGTGGAGATTCCTTTATTTTCCCCTTTACCGAACAGCAAAGTTAAATCTCACTTTTGCAATGCTTCTAACTAACTTACAGTCAGGAAGCCTTCAAATTTAACCTGCATGTAGTATAGGAGGCCGTGACTGTAATCCTCCTATAGCTCCTGCTGTTTAAAAGTGACATGGCTACAACTGGAATGTTTTAATTATTTTAAAAGTGTAAAGTCTTGTAACACGATGATATAAGGTAAGCAGCCTCCTGCAGAGAAAAATTATTAGATTTGTACATCTCACTGGACTAGCATCTAAAAAGACAATGTGGATCTCCTTGTACGTTGCAATGTATGTAATAATGATGTTTGCATGTATCAACTGATTAGTACTTTCATAAGCCAACATCTCTCACTGTGGTGGCAACTTCTGGACTCAGGTATGACAAGAATAAGAATGAGATGTGATTTAATGATTGCTGACCATGTTAGACCGAATGGTCAATTGTTCTCTGGTTATACCTGGCCTTTTCTTTGAAAGTCACTACATTAATTTTGTTTCCAAAAGGCCCTTTATGATCAACACTGAAACTGTAATTAACTGCATACATTTGTCATTACTGCACTATTCACACCTCTTTCTTGCAATTGTAAATGTGTTACCTAGCACTTATGTTTTTCCCTCATTTTCCATGTCTTGAGTGTCCGATGGTGTTTTGTGGGCACACTTTGTGGTTTTAGACTAGAATCACCAGCAATCAAAATATTAAAGACTAACAATTGATTAGTAATTCCAATCAGAAGGTGATTATTTGCAATGTTAGAGTAGTTTTTACCTCTTTTTCATCCCTCCTGTCATGTTTATGCTTGTTGTATAATAATGCTGATATTAATGCAATACTGCTCTGTGCTCTGGCATACTTGGCCAGCAAGACGGTCCCAAAGCAGCTTGCGTGTTCTCCACCTGCTTTTGCTAGAGCACGAGGGCAGAACCGGCTCACCTGGATGAGATTGGATTGATTGTGTCAAATTTTCAGAAGGACCCCGAAGATGTGGAGATAGTTTCTCTGTAGGCACAGTGGTCTATTTGCTCTGTGTGACCCAGGGTTTGTGTGTTCAGGAGAAGAATGGGCTTGCATACTCCATCCAATTTGCATGTGCAGTTGTGTACAAACCCCAATGAACCTGCACATACCATGAGTGCTTTGTTCAGGGTTTCCTTATAGATTTGGGCTTCCTGATTTTGTGATTTAATCAAAACCAGCATCCTACCCACATCATAAACATTTTATAAATTATTCTTAATACCCAGTATTTATGTAATCAAAGCTGTGGCCTTGGGAGCTTTTTGGTTGGGGGTGGGAAGGGAATGAGGACGAAGAGAAGGAAATTCCTTTCAAAGACATGTCTACTCTGAAAAGTGCTGTTGAATACCTGTCTCATTGCTATTGGCAAAATTCACATGGCTTTCAGTGGAGTAAGGCTTCTACCCAGAAATTACATGAGTTCAGTGCACCTAAGTAAATGGTTTAACTAATGCCTAATTTAAAGGCTGAAAATGAAGTGATGTAAGTATCCTTCATTCACCTACACCATTCAGATCTCTCCGAGGGCCACTGGTACAAGCTACATGCTCACTTATAAAAAAAATATCAGATTTTCCAGGAGGATGTTTTGTTTTCCTGAGAAATCTGAATTTCTGATAAGACTGCATTACCAGATGAGCCTAAATCCAAAACAAATGTATAAAAAGCAACATGGTCCTACCTGGAGCCTGACTGCCAAACAAAGCTCTGTAAACCAAGTAAAATTGCTAAAGCTAGGCATTAGGGCTGGTCATTGTGTGACCTTAAAATGGGCTTTCAGAGCTGTGGTGGGGAAGAAAACAGAATCTGTGTTATTGATCAATAGCTGAGCATCTCTTTAGTCATGCCACACTGCTGTGCACAGGCAACTTGTGAGCTGACGAATTTAGAATTCTGTCTACAAAATGTTCTAAGCCTGAAAAATGAAGTCATGCCAAGTAAAGGTCATGTTCAGCAAATGCTTGTAGGGGGTTGGTTTTTTGGTTTGGTTTTTTTTTTTGTTTCATTTTTTTTTTAAGGGATAAGAAAGATATAACTGGGGGAAAAAAAAGGAATGGGTGGAGTTGTGGTTCTGCTCAGGCCAGATCAGGCCAGTAAGTTTTGTGAAGAGTTAATAAAGGGGGGTGGATGTGTACACAAAGGAAAAAAAACACATATCAGAAAAGTGCAAGCTCAGTCAAGACTGGAAGAGTTTCTGCTGACATTATAGCCTTTTCATGATTTCACACTGCTTACTAACATCCAGAAAGACAGAAGGAGCAAAACAGAAACCAAAATAGAAGAAAGCACTACACATTCCTTGAACCAGTGAAATCAGCTAATGGGAATGACCACTGGAAAAAGGAGTATCTGTGAGTTCCTAAAGAAAAAGCAACACTGGTCTAGGCCATTTTTCGCTCCTTCTGTCACTTTGTACAAACACCCTCCTGGGCCGAGATAGAGCTGACTGATGCCACAACACTTCAGAAGCTCAAATTGTTGAGAAAGCTGAGAGGAACAAATGGGAATCGGCAGAACGCATCACCAAAAGGACAAATAACAGATGGACAAACATAACTCCAAAACAAATGCCAAATACTGGAAGGAACAACAGAGTTGGGTAACATACTGGAAGAGAGGCAAAATAGATTCAGAGGACCAGCACAAATGCCAAAAGGCCTTCAACAGAAGAGAAAAGGTGAATCTGGATAATTAAAAGAGAAGCTGCTTTAAAATTTCAGAGTATTTGTAGCAGAGAATATTTCTACCCGTTAAGTTATTGTTTTCTTATCTTAAATTTTTCCATAGCACACTCTGTTTTCTACTGGTTTAGGGCACCATGCTCTGCGCACTGGAGCCATATGAGGACACGTTGACTGCAAAAAAGGATTAAATTGGAATGGCCAAAGCGATTTTTAATTGTGTAGCTCATCTGAATGCCTGCGATGACCACAGCAATGTGTTCATTGTGTAGATCAGCTGTGATCCAATGGACATTACCTCAGGAGCAGCCCATAGACTAAACGGGCAGATGTTAAAAGAAACCAAGTCTGCTAAACAGATACCTTTGAGCTTCATTATGGCATTAAGATACTGTTCATATACATTTGTTAGAGTTGTTACCTGTAAGGTGCTCTCACTCAAAAATGCATTCAGGGCCCTGATTAGCCCTTACAGTCGTAAGAGTTAATCACAGAACCAGTGTTCTTGTAATGAACTATCGGTCTACTTTGCTGCCACAAGCCAAATAGTTGGTTGTGCAGAGGCATTATAGTATAGGCTGTAGTTCTATTGAAACAATATTAACCAAGGTAGGGAGTTAGAGAGTTTGGTCCTTTTTCTACCCACTGTTGAGGTCAATTCTATTACTTATGTGGATGAAAGCACAACAAATAGATACTGTTATTGCTCTTTAACCAAAGCTTATGGTGCTAAATTTCTGACTACACTTGGTAGAGAGTGTGAAAACCCCAAGATTTTCCTCTTCTTGCTGGCAATGGTTTCTGGATGCCATTAAGGACAAGAAGTATATGTGAAGTGGGTAATGTACAAAGCCTAGAAGATTATTTTATTTTTGTTTAAAAATGTGGTATATTTCTTGCTGACCCTGTCAACAACTACGAGTAGCTAATTTGCTAGCTCAATGACTCATCATCAGTTCAGTTTGCATGTAACTGGCAAAGGTCAGCCATGAGAAAAAGTATTTGATTTCAATACCTAATTCAAGGAGGTGCAATATTTCTATGTTTTTTTGACTGCTTAATGTAAATCCCTCTAATTGCAGAACCCGTCTGCTGAATAGTTCTAGGTTCACTGGTTCACTTTAAATTAGATTTGAGAATCATTAAGTCAGCTTCCTGAAAGGGTCTGACCTGTGTTTGTTGTGTACAGTACAAGCGCAATGTTGGACAAGGGGTTCTGCAGTTGCAGGTCACGTATTTCCATTGGGTTCTGCTGGTTGAGGTCAGGAGATGCTCTTTCTGAGTAATTCAGCACAGTCTCAGCTGTGCTGCTGGGGGTCACTGTTCTTGGTCAGGTTGCCATGGGGAAGGGATAAGGGAAAAGTGGATTGTGCTTCCTTCCATTTGACTGCACAGCTTGCTGCTTAGCACAGGGCAGTTTGACGGGAAGTGGCTGTGAGGAAGCCCACACTTGTTCCAGTTCATCTATCACAACAAGAGTTATTCTGGAGAGAAAGAATACAACCTAAGGGATACAGAAATTTTAAAAGATCAAAATCAGAGCATGTGCATGCTCAAAGAGAAAAAACTCCTATATAAAACATGGTAAACCTCGAGAAGCATGGTGTTGGGATGTTTAGGATGCTGTTCTGTTCTGTTTAGGTTGTGAGATTTTTTCTGCCCACTCAGCATTCAAAATATCAGTTAAATGGTCACCATAGAAGCAGTTAGTATGCAAATGCCAGGACTAGCAGGGATGGTTTTGGTGCTGATGCCTCCCTGCTTTGCCACTTGCGCAAAGCCTTACAGCTCAGGGAAGGAGCCAGAGTCCCCAACCAGAACAGGATGCTGCAGCTGATCTGGGTGTAGGAGTACAAAGCTCCATGGAGAGTGTAAGTCAGTAAGAAACAATGATCTGTGTGCAAAAACACTGGCATATTCTAATAGGAAGGAATAATTTATGAAAAAATACATAGAAATATTGATGAACAGATAAAAAAAAGATAGGTTCTCTGCTGGCACTGGTAAGCATAGCTTCCACTAGCTTGTGAAAGTTGTATCCTTAACTTGTCAGCAAATTGGATGAATTGTAGCCCCAGTTATAATACTGTAAGCTATTAAATTTCTAGTGGTCCAGAAGCACGTGTTCTTCACTGACACCCACTCCCTTGGCATCATGCTCTGCACTTTGAGAGGTGAGGATTGAAAACAGTGAATGACAACGTTTTATGTCTGAAGCAGGAAGAATATGCTCCTAGTTGTGACTAAAATACCCTGCATAGGATGGGCAGGAAGAATTTCCAAGGGTGGGGTAGTATTAACCACCAGTAACTACTACATTAACTAGATTCTTCTGTACTTCAGTGCTTTCATAGAATTATTCTGCTAAATAGTTATCTGTTTGGCAGGAGGTTCTATTTGCTAGAGAAAAGTTGAAACTAGTTCATCTTGATTTTAGGATCCTTCTTGTCCTTCGCTTAACTGACATGAATACTTTATGTATAGATCTTGGCATACTGCAGGTGATTCTGGAAATCATGTTTTAGCCAAGTGCAAAATCTAGTTTTCCACCTTGGAAAGCATAAAGTAGGGACTTTCAGCTAACTGAAAGGAAAAAATAAGCCGTGCCTCTCTATAATGTTAGTGTTAGAGTTACTGTGATTGCCATTACAAATGCACCACATTCCGTTTCACCCACACCTGTATTTCCTTGTTCTCAGAATAGGAAATAATGGCAGTCGCTTAGAGGTTTGAACGAGGAAGTGAACAAACTGCATCGCTTCTGAATCCCACGATCTGTCTGCAGTCCCCTGAACATACACCCACCCACGGACAGACCCAGCACTGAGCAGCTTGGAGCATCTCTTGTTCATGTGGTGGTTGTGAAGCCAAACTGTGCCAAGGCTGACAGCCCTGAGCTCAGCACTGAGGAAAGAGGAGTGAGGATACTCCACATTCAATGAAATTATGTGCAGGACCTGCCCCAGGGCCCCAGATTTTGATTTTAAAAACAACACGTAAAATTTGGCACTTATTTGTAGTGCACTAAAAGTGCACTCTTCTGAGGAGAAGATCCCAGTCCACATAGCAGACCTTAACAATTCACCTTTCTGCTTCTTTCCTGTACATAGTTTTGACACTTGTTGGAAGGTAATGAAAACTTGGGGTTTTAGAGATATTTTTAATTTTTTTAAAAAATATGCAAATTTATGTCTTGATAGTTTTTTACTGATTTTAACCGAGAGGGACAAAATTTCTACACAAACTATCTCAAAAAATTTCTGCACAAATTATCTCAAATGATGCTTGCCTCATGTTCATGAGATCAGAACCATCGGCCTAGCTGGAAACATGTTTGGGAACTCTCTGTCCTGGATGAGGGCACAGGACTGTGTTAGCCTGTGACCTGTAACAAGGTCCAAAGCCACTGAAGCTTTTCTGGCTTGGTTTTCTGAGGTTTAGGAAGCCTACGGGATTATGCTATTTGTGTCTCTTGTTCTCTTTGCAAATAACCTTTTAACTTAATTTCAGTAAATTAACTTAAGGTGTTAAAGTACTCAGATATGTTAATTCTTGAGATGTTTTCATAGAATCGTAGAATGGTTTGGGTTGGAAGGGACCTTAAAGATGATCTAGTTCCAACCTCTTTGCCATGGACAGAGATAATTTCCACTAGATCAGGTTGCTCAAAGCCCCACCCAACCTGACCTTGAACACTTCCAGGGATGGGGCATCCACAACTTCTCCAGGCAACATGTTCCAGTGTCTCACGACCCTCACAGTAAAGAATTTCTTCCTTATATCTAATCCAAATCTACCCTCTTTCAGTTTAAAAGCGTTACCCCTCATCTTACTACCACACTCCCTGATAAAGAGACCCTCCCCATCTTTCCTGTAGGCCTCATTTAAGTTCTGGAGGGCTGCTATAAGGCCTCCCTGGAGCTTTCTCTTCTCCGGGCTAAACAACCTTAACTGCCTCAGCCTGTCCTCACAGGGGACGTGCTCCAGCCCCCTGATCATCTTTGTGGCCCTCTGGACCCACTTGAGATTAGTGGCCCAAATGAGTGTTTCCATTGCAGGAAGGGCAGTGCCATGAGCTCAGCACTGTTGTTCTCTTGGCCAGCCGGCTCACTCACACTGGCTGGCCAAAAGGTGCGTGCATAGCTCGTGACCAGTCAGGCATGTATTTGTCAGGTAAAGACAGGATCTAGGAAGGCAAAAATGGTAATGTGTATTTAGGAGAAAAGATAAGGGCACATGATGAACTGAAAATATAGTAATATAGCCCCCAGGAGGAAAAGGGAGCCAATGCTTGCTGCAGCAAGACCATAGAAATACAAAGGATACGTCTGTAGAAAATCACACTCTGGAAGTCCATTGCTCATGGAACAACTCATTTCTTTTTGGCAGGTAGTGCTTGAATCTACTGACTGTCTCACTTGAGACCTATTGTGGTTTTTTTGTTGGCGCCCTTATCCTTTGTAATTCTAACACAGGACTTAAGTGTTGACTTCAAATCCTGCACAGATCCACTGACGTCTTTTCCCTTTACAGAACTTACAGTAGGAGAAAGGAGCCCTACTGCACAGAAGATTTGAATAGATGGATAAGTACCAGTGAAAGTATTTGCATAAGGAAAAGAATTATATTTTATAACTCAACATGAGAAGCATAGATTACTTTGCACATACTTATTAAGATTAGTCCATAAGAATTCATTACTGGCATCTTACTGGAGAAATTAGTTATTTCTTTCTCAGTCGAAGATAACACATAAAACTTTGTTTGTACAGCAGACAATTAAGATGGAGGTTATTTCCTAACACTAATGAAAGTTCTCCCTTAGAACCATTGCAAATTTCTATGGACCTCTAACCTGTCATTTTCTTCTGTTTAGTTCATTGTATTTTGCAACAAAGAAAACTGTACCCGGCTGTGCATAGAAAAAGAAAAACCCTTTTTCAGACAAAAGAAGCAAAGCTCTTTTGTTACAAAAAATAGCACAACTTCAGAAAAGATATTTCCTAATAGAGATTACTTGGCTATTTGACTGTTTTCAGCATGCAGAGGGTTAAGCCCAGCTGAGAATGCCAGACATACCTGTATTCATTCCATTTTGAATAAAGTGACAAATTCCTATTCTTGGTCACTGGAGCACAAAATTAGCCCTGTGCTTCAGTGAAAAGTCAACATGGGAAGAAATAAACAGGAGGTGAGAGGTCACGACCTGTGTATAGAACAGCAAAAAAAGGCTGAATAAAAAAAAGTTAATTCTACTGTATATTGTACTTTCCATATAGTGAGGTGCCATTGGAAATGTAAAGCAGTCCTAGAGTGTTGTTCTGGAAAACTGAAGAATGAAATGTGTTTATATTTATTTATACTGTTATTTTTGTACAGGCCCCATTGGTTTGGTCTATTTTAAATAACTCCCATATATACATATTTATTAATCCACGATCCAATGGATCTAGAAGGGGGTTAACTGATCAGGCCCAGAGGACTCTTTCGTTGTCCATGTCTTTTGGTTGCATCTTCAGTGCTTACTAAAGACCTAGAGACCCCTGCAAAATGCTCAGGAAAAGAACCAGTCACCAATGGGAACGAGAGTCTGAGTCAGACATTGAAGGCATTGAAAGAGGCAACAAATATAGTGTTTAGCTCTACTATTCATGTTTGTACTCAGTCTCTGGCACTGATGGACTGAAACACTAATTCCATCTGATGCTGGATATCAGTTCTGTCTAGTCCTAGGGTAGGAAAGCAATCGCCATCTTGTGTGTCCCGGGTGGATGTAGTGGAGGTGTGAGCAGAAGTAGCAAACAGCAGATCCCAGAAAATAAATAAAAGAATACTTTACTCAGTCAAAGCTGGTGTTCGGTGACACACCTCATGCACTGGGAGCTGTGGCTGTGGAGAGGACAGCAAAGCTTCCTCAGAGCTCTACTCTTCTAGAAGAGACTGCTAGTGTCAGCATCCTGCAGATACCACTCAAATCACTTCTCAAGTATCATGCAGACAGAGGTCTGGGGAGAATATCAATGTCCACTTACTTCTTTGGAATTTTGATTGCCGATTAAAAATAAAGCATTACAGAAAAAAACCCTTCTCTGTATGAGCATATGGTTGACAGAAGGGCCAGCTAGGAAAGAACAGCTCTGCCAGAAATAGGCTCTTCAAAAATCAGTACAAAATCAAGGTGTTGAACCAAAAAACACCTCCATGGACAACACAGTATTGATTTGTAGAGTATTTGGCTTTCTAAAAAGAAAACATTCAAGAAGGTAGAAAAGTCATTGTTCAATCTGCAGTGCTGGGCGAAAGGATATTTTTTTTCTTTTCTTCTTCTCTTGAAACCTGTCTGGGAGGGTTTTTATGAAATATATCTTCATCATAAAATGACAATTCACTGCAACCAAGATCCAAGCAGTAAAAGATTGATTTTGACTAATTTCGTGCTTCCAAAAAAATTAGGAACAAATGGAACCAATATGATTGAAACAATCTGTTTCAATGTTTTGAAATTCAAAATTTGCTTTTTCATTTGAAGCTACTTTTTATTTAACAAGGTAAGTATACTCACATGAGAGAAGGGAAAAATGATGAAGACAAAACATTTTGAAGATACTGAAATATATATCAACTTACTCAGCTCCCTTCCAAAAGTTTGGATTTTTATTTACAAAATGTATTCAACATAGTATCAGAAAATGTCTGCAGAAAGGAAAATTGCCTCCTGCCCAGCTCCAGTTGTGAAATTTTCTAAATGCACCTGAATATGATGACCTCACAGAACTAGGAAACAGCAAATATCTTGAGTAAGTCATGTGTCTTCATATTTCATTGTGTGGGCTTACCCAAGGAGATAACCACTAAGCTTTCAAAAACATATAATCAGGATTTTTTTCTATTTCTTTGTTGCTTTAGTTTTATTTTTCTCATTTTTGTCTGGTGTCTTACCAATGCTTTGCTAATTTGATCATGTTCTTTTATTCTGAAATGGATATTTGCCTTCTGTTTGCTTTATTTTCCTTTCTAGGACTTGCTTGTGGTTTTGGCTTAATACATCTCATATTAGCAGCAGAGTTTTAGTGTTATGCCAGTTGGCACTTTGTATTTCAGCAGGTTGAAGAGCAGTATGAGGTCTTGTGTGGAAAATACCCACCCAAATTAACCTGTTACAGTCCTTTAGCAACTGTTTGTACCTATTAGCTACTATACATCAGGAAACAGAATGGTTCTGATGAACCAGTGATGGTTGTCCGATGGTTCTCAAACAATATGAGCCGAGTTAATTTCTGTTGCAGTTCAGAGAAGACAGTAGCTATCCCAGTCAGACATATGTCAAAATCAAGCAAAAATAGATGGTTGAATTTTGCATTACTACTTAATATTAATTCTGTTTGCATGCTGTGGTGAGGTATATTGTTCTTTTGAAAGAACATAGTATTTGTCTGATGTTGTTAGAAACAAAAACAAAGCCAAAAACATTTCTTCCCATTTCTGCATGGCAAGTACAGATAAATGCAAGTAACGTGTAGATCATTCTATACACCAAGAAGCCCATATGATTCAACAGAATTCTTCAGTGATATTCAGATTAATTAATTTCTTTGGGCAAGAAAGAGTATATAGGCTTGTATATTTTTCGTATTTTGATGTTGTCTGACTTTGTTTCTATCAAGTCCGTTTTGCTATAGCTGCAGAATGGATGACTCCATGTCTATATGACACCAATGCTCAGAGCATAGCGAATAGAGTGATGTTCATTTTTTACAATACTGAGGGAGTAGAGTAGAGGGACAAGCAACCAGAATAATTGTTTAAGTTTAGGCTGTCATGACTAGTTCAGAAATCCTGGTGTCCATTTGTACATGGAACTGAGAAAGGATTTTAGTTCTCAAACTCTCCAGGATGGTGAGGCAGTGGCTTAGTGGCAACTTCTTTTCTTTTTTCCTGTCAGCACTTGAAAAAACTTTCTCTAAAGCAGACCTTGGTATGGTTGCCCATGATTTGACTCTTGGAAACTGAAATATTCTCTCCATTGCTTCAGCTTGAGACTACTGAAACCACAGAGAATGCAGGAGGCAGGTGGCTGTTCCAATCAAGTTTCATGCTAACAGCTTATAATGCTTCTTCAGACCTTTTTGGGTATGACACAGATTCAGTTCTCAGCATTTTAGTGAGATTCCTGCTATATGGCAGTTCTAACCTAGGAGGTGATAGTGTCTTAACATGCCAAGGACAGAGGTGCTTTTGTCAGGGACCAAACTGTGACTAATGCATTGGCTGTCAGAGAGAAATGCAGCTGCAATGCTGTGTGGCTTGAGCTACTCCTCAGCCCCATGAGAGAGGATGGGCTGCACTGGGGCTGCAGATCCTCCAGTACACCCCTTCCTTACATCTCCATTGCATATGCATAGCAATGGATATCTAAAACCCCTCCGCTTTGTTATAACAAGTTATTAGTTCATCTCAAGCCTATCCCTACATGAAGGGTTTCTCTTTGCTAAAAGGGTATCAAAATAAGGTATTAGATAAGAACAAATCCTGAAATCATGAGTCAGTTGTTCTTGTCTGCATTCAACAGTCTGACAGTTGTTCATCACTGAAATCCTGGAATAAGGTCATGTTATGTAAATAAAATGATATTCTTTGCTTCAATCATATTGATGTATGACTGATTTCATTGAGTCTTGAAAGGGGATGGGTATAAGGGAAAGAATAAGGTTGTAGGGAAGCTCTGGAGTAATTTTCCAGCAGTGTGTTGTAGGTAGTAACATTCAGATAACACTCCTTTGCCCTGTGTTAACATGGCCAAAGGTCTATTACTTTGAAGACAGCACCAATTTCTTTAAACTTAACATACAGACATAAATCTTTATTATTTTTTTTTTTTAGTAGAATACTAATTTCATATATAGGGAAAGAAAAATTAGTTTTAATGGCAAATTTAAGTTTTACTGAAGTTAACTAGAAAAAAGGAGGCAAAGTTCATTGCACCGATTGAAGTGTCATGTTTTGTGTCATCCTTCTATACTCATGTTCAATGCTTAAAAAAGTTTAAATGTTAGTATTTTTACTATATTGATTTAACAGTTATTTATTACAAATCTTTCTGGATTTGGAGGGAGAGAAAGACTGTACAGTACCATAAAAAATGAGACAATAATAAATGAAATGTAAAATTTATATTGCAAGAATATTTTTTACTATTAATTTTATGCATTATTTACACTAATAGTAAAATATACTGATTGTATCAAACTGGAAGTGCTGATACACAAGTAGCTGCTTTTAACAAAGGTAAAGGTATTAATTATCAATTAACAGAAATTGCTTCTAATAAGACTTGGAGAGGGGCAGAAAAAACTGATCAGGAAAAGCTGACACTTACAATGTTCTGTAAATTACCAGTGTTGTTTTTTTTTTTTTTTTGTATCTGCCTTGGATGATATGAAAAAATGTGTCAGGAACATAATTACTAAATACATCGAAGATACAAACCCTTTTGTTGTTCTTTTAATCATTTGAGGAAAGAATATTAATTCCTTGGAAAATTTTTGCCCTTTTCTACAAATAACAAGTAAAATTAACTAACAGCTCAATTATTTTGTTAATGAGGTAGCTCCCCTCCCCACTGGCATGAATTCAGTTTAATTTTTTTTCTTCAAATGTCTTCTATTCTACTATCAATCAAATATCTTTTCAGTGCATAATCAGGAAATCCTAATAGAAGGAAAAACAAGTTGGAGCTGATGTCAACTACAGTGGCTTACTTATAACTACTGCCTGTCATACTTGCAGCCATATTAGTGATTACAGGTTGACTAAGGAAATGGAAAAGTAAGTACTTTCAAAGCAAGGTAGTAATAGAGGAGCCAAAGTTGAGGACTTTTATGAATATTTAATCATTTATTCTATATAAGTTAATTACACCATATTGTAATGCATTGTCCTATCCCAGCTGTGTCTTTAATGAACTCTGCTTCATAGCTTTTAAGAAAATCCACACACTAAATTTTCCAAAATGATGCCTTAAGTTATCTTCTTCATTCACATTAAGCACTTTAATGCATGT
Organism: Pelecanoides urinatrix; assembly: GCA_013400755.1. NCBI lineage: Eukaryota > Metazoa > Chordata > Aves > Procellariiformes > Procellariidae > Pelecanoides > Pelecanoides urinatrix. Next base: position 17,188 of record VZTQ01009178.1, read on the forward strand.
CTCCATTTTCAGAAGTGGTCTTTCCACTGACTTGAAGGAGAAAAAGCAGTGTCACATGATTTAAGTGGCAATCACACACTAGCAGCAATAATTAGCCAATAGTCGGTATGAATAGTTCACAAGCAATTGACAGATTGAAATTTGTTTGCTTAAACTATTCTGTGAGTACCTGGAAATAAGAAATGTGACACAGATATAACAAAAAAAATCAGAAACAATGTAGAGATAGATTAAAAAGCTATGCTCACTTACTAGCTTATTCACAATAAGTATTTTGATTGTCCATAACTAATGTCAAACAAGGCCTAGAATGGAATTGGTTCTCTGAAGGAAAATGACTTCAAAATGAAGTTGGCAAGTAGTCACTCTGTTCTGCACTACTTCTGTTTCCTGAGAAATGCATACACAGATAATTTCCTGAAACATGTGCTGGAATGATCCTATCTGCAAGTGATGTATGTATGGCTGATGATGGCACGGTCAACATCTAGGAAAAATGATTGCAACATACTGGCAAGAAAAAGGTTAATAAATGGTGGTCAGTGCTGCTGTCTAGACATTAAGAAGCATCTGAAGATGTATCTCCTGCAAAAGTATGCAAATTACAACTAATAGGGTCAGATTCTTGCCATTTGTTTCAGTTGCTTCTTGAACTGCACAGCATTGCTGAGCTCTGGCAACTCAGGTTAAAATACCCTCATTCAGAACCAAAGGAACAGAAACCTGAGCTGGGTGTTAGGAGAATATTTATATCACTGCTGCTCACTCTACTGACCTTTATAAATAGCAGAGAGCAGAACCCTACAATTTATTGAGTAAAAGGCAATAGTTGCAAATTAACAATATTCTACTTTGCATATCAGTTAGAACAAATAATGACAAAAAAGCATGGTCTTTGCTGTCTAAAAGACATTGAAGACTAGAGCTTACTCAAAATCTCCAACTTACATTTTCAATCACATCCTAATAGTTTTGTAAAAGTTTCCATGTCATTTATTTTTCACCAAAGAAATCAACAGGGAAAAAAAAAAAAAAAAACAAACCTAATTCATATTAGACATTTTGGCCTGAAACTGTCTAAATGTATCCTATATCTAATGACAAGATACTGTGTTTGTCCCTGCTGAGAAAAGATCTTTCTGTACATCATACCTTTGTTCCAAAGAAATGCTCATTACCCTAACTTTATCTTGGAAGAAAAAGTTTGAGAAAATATTTTGCTTCTTGTGATTCTGTCATATATTGGTTCATCAGCTGAGGAAAACAAGAATGGGAAGGATTATGTGTATATTTCAACTATTTCCGGAAATCAGATCAAGCACACACCATGTAAAATAAGGAATAAGGACTACTCATTTTGTAAGTAAGGAAGTGTGCAGGAAAGCAAACTACCTTTATCAGAGAATTTGTCATACAATAAAAATTAAAGAAAGAGTAACACGTCTCATTTAATTATTATCTTAAAATCTGGTTTTGTATGTAAAAAATTGAACTAGTATAATGAAAATAATGTATGGATTATTTATGGAATGCACATGGAGCCAATTCTCCTTGGTAGGAGGCCCACAAACAAGTACAAACCCAGTTATAGCATAACAATATCCTATTTTACAGCTGAAACAAGGCAGGCTTCTTATAATGTAGATTCACTAGCACAGTTTATGCAATTCAGTGGTAATGCCATGCATGCAAAACAATATGTTAAAAATAGCAAGAATTGCTTTTTTTGCATGATTCAGTAACCACAAATAAGCCATCATTACTGGCAAAATGAATCAACCAGCCTCTGGCCACAAACTTCAAGGGACGTATCAGCGGGTAAAATCCACCCTACCTAACTAACATAAAGGTGCCTATCTTTCACCCATAATGAAAACATATACACTATGAAAAGGAAGTGTCTGGACCTCTTGCTGTGGGACCTGTCTTCTGATGATCCGATAGCCTAAACTTTAAAACTCCTCTAAAGGAAACCTTAAGATGAAAGCATAGTCTTTTACATTGTTTCTGTGAATACATGCAAAGTTACTGAAAACACTTATGCACAATTTTATTATACATTCATTGCAGGAAAAATAATAACTGGAAAAGGCTTCAAGCTCAACTCCACCATGTATTTTAATAGGGTTTAACTCTATGAATTTTAATATGAAGAAAACTTGAGGAAATTGGCCATTAGGCATGATGGCAGGGTATCCAGAAAAATGTTTTCGAAACAATTAGAAATTAGTACTTTTCCTTAAAATTGAGTCCAATATGTATTTCTTTCAACAGTACGATATATGGAAATTCTTTATTTCTCAAAGTAGCTTTCGGAGGTCTCTAGCCTAAAACACTGATGAAAAGGATACATTGAAGACAAGTACAAATTCTTTAATAGACATGACATAGTTTTGTATTTGTGATGAGATTAAACACAATTTTGTCTGCATTAAGATTTTGGGGATTAGTCCTGTTTTCACGTTGAATTTTCACACTATCAATGACCTGTGAATAACATTTTGAATAACGTTTAACTGCAGCTTAGGAAGAAGTTTGTACTTTTTCTTTCACTCATGCAGGATGTGTAGCTGGATAAAAAATAAGTAGTGCTGGTTGTGATAAATAACAATAAACAGTCATGGTCCTTATTCATTGTTCTTCCTCATACCCACGATTTAGTATTAGGATATTGAAGCATAGATTCAGAAAAAAAAAACTTTCAAATAGATAACATAAAAATTGATTGTAGATGTTCATGATCTTTCCTCCTCTCTAAAGTCACATGGCTCTGCTGAACTCAGAAAGTTTACTCCAGAAGATAGTTTGGCCCAATCCATACAGAATATATTAATAGCTTTAAAAGTGAGCTCTAAAAAAAGGGGAAAATACAGTTACTCTTTCTACTTGTGAGGCAGAAATCAACAATATGGTAGGGGTTTTTTTCTTATTTTTCTTTTCCTTTTAAAAAATTTTGGAAAGATGAAAGACTCCTTCACATAAACAAGAAATAAGGTAAAATTAGGTGCAGATAGGCAGGGACAGAATGTTAATAATGTGGAGCTGTGGACTCTGGAGAGTAATTCCTCTTCTGATTGACGATGAGGTGCCACAGGTGGTTTGTTATGGTGCTCTCCCATAGTTGTAATGAAAGAGAGAGATAAAAAAATATATACATTAGTAGGAGCAACGACCAGAATACATTAATGAAGGAGAGGTGATTGACCTAAAAGGTATAACAGATAGTCTCTGTTTTCCCTAAAAGGGGCTAGATTTTAATAACTTAATAAAATGTTGTCTAGGTAAAATTATATGCAAAACCTGTGTATCCTCAAGTGCGTGATTAATATATTCATAGGGACTGTAAAAACATACGGGACTAGAAGGATGGCAAAAATAAGGCAGCTATGACCCTACAGTGTGTCTCCATACTAGAATGGCTTCAAAACTATGAGATCATCTGAATGCTTCATGTAAAGACATTTTATGTTGTTCCAAAAACAGCCTTGGGGTTTTTTTGAGCAGTAGTGGAAATAATACACTTTTATAATAAGCAATACCAAACAGCTGTGATGGGAAACATACTGGAGGCATCAGATTCAGAAGCATCTAAGATGGATGACAGCTCAGTGAAATGGAATTCCTTCCCCTCTCTCCTCCTAGCCTTTCTTCCCACCCTGCCTCCATGCAAAATGAGTCAAAGGCTTGTTTGTTGAGATTTTTCTATTGTATATCATTGTCTCAGTGAATCAAGGCATCAGTAACTGAGGAATCATAGAATTGAATTCCATTCAGGCCAAAAAGACTAAAATTCTGAACTTAATGACTTTATTACTTTATGAGGAGCTGATAAAAGACAAAACTGGCCCATAAAACAGCACTAAACTATGGAATGCATTGGACCTAGGATTCAGTTCTGAGTAAATAATTTTTGTGTCTCAGTGTCCTGCATGTGAGTAAGTTGGAGATGGCAGTAATAGCTTTCTTCTACACATTGCTGGAACTAGAACTATCAATGTATATGCTGCCTGTGCAGCATGAATAATCTCATACCACTTTCCAATATTGACATAGGCCTTTGAATACCAAAATCAAAATATTTTTACTATTATTTCTACTGCCATTAGTGGGAGTATCAATAAGTGTTTAAAACAGAGCAATAGTGTTAGATTGAGTTATAAGAGTTCATGTCCAGTAGATCATCAGTAAGATTCCAAGGAATTATGACATAATATATTGCAACTTGTAGACCCTAGTCCTTGAGAACAGCCTTAGCTTATCACACATACTTGTTGCTATAGGCAGAACTCCTCCAGATCTAGGTGCTTTCCAGGAGTCTGTAGAAAAAGCAGAATGCAATAGTTTACAATTCATTGTGGGTAAGGCCTTTCTGAGTGTCATATAAAAACTAGCGATCAAAATTCCAAAGGAACTCAGCTGAATGTCGGACTCAGCATGTAGTCGATAAGGCTCAGTTATTCAGTACTGACACAGCATGGCAAAGCTATGAAGACATTGCTTATTTCAGCTTCTATTGCCAAGGTTGGGTGCTTGACAACTCAATCAGCAAAGGATGAAAATGGAAGAAGAAATCTGAATCACTGTCTTCTGATGAGAAAGATATTCAGAATGATTCCTTTGTTCCTTCCTTTCAATAGGAGGCTGCAGAGAAAGGATTAAGGAAAGCTTAAAACCCCACTGTGGTGCCCTAGGAAGACACAGGTCAATATGCAGTGGCATCAGCAATGGCAGCAATGACCATGCTCTCTTCCCAGGAGAAATTCGGTCACTTCAGACACCTCTCTTTCCTCTCCTCCATGTAATCTTTCTACTCCTGCATATTCCTTCCTCTACCTTAGTCTACTAAATACCCACCTACGGAGTGCATATTTTCCATGTGCCGAGTAAGCAACCCTTCTCTTAGGCAGTGATTTTCTCACTCAGCACTTCCTCCTCAAATTCTTTCGGTGTCAGGCTCCCACCCACCTCAGTGACTGAAGATAACTATCATCCTGCTATTCAAATCAATGCAAGTAGATACATACCCTTTTTCCCTTGTTTTCTCACATTTTGGTCTTAACTGGTTGGGGCAGGAGAATAAAGACAAGCAAGTAGCACTGGGCCCATTGCCCTTCGAAGGGAGCACAGCTGCCTCAGTAATGAACTTGTATGTACATCTTCTGCCCAGTGAAACATCTGATCAACTCTTTGTGGAAGTAAATGACATCCATATATATTGAATGACCTTTATTTCTGCTTGAAAAAGTATGACCCATTATTGGGCTCATCCCTGCGAAAATAAAGCTGGTTTCTCAGGTGGGGCAGACATTCATCATTGAACCTGATCTTATTACAGTGCAAAGAAGGCTGAGACCCCTTAAGCTGCTTCCAGTACAGAAGGTGTGGGGATTGTTGCCAGAGGAGGGAATTGTGTAAACCAGCATGGAGGAGATGTTAAACTGGCCCTGTAGAGAGCTTGGTCTGTTCTGGTGTGAAGTACTTTCGAGTTCCCATTAAGCAAGATGTGTGTAGGACCCTGTCGCACAGTTTTCTTTTAATGTTTTCTAGGATGCCTACCAGCATAATAAAGACTCACCATATTTGTAAGCCCAGAGTTGAAATTCTCATTAGCTATCAACAGACAACTCTCCAAAATCCCCTTTTATCTATGTGTAGCCACAGTCTGATGGCTGAAAGTAACTTCAGGCTGCCCTATGTGATAAATCATTGCAGGGCATGAATTTGACTTTGCTTTTCCATTATAGGCCATACTGTCATCTTGCTCCTACTTATTTTAAATTCTATGTGTACCACTTACTTAAATGAAGATACTCGAAATTTATACTTGTATACACATTAGCACAATCCAAGCTGCTGATTTTTGTGCTTCTTTACTTCTCTGGCCCATGGTCTGGCCAACCACAGTGTACTGATGATGGTATTGGAAGTTGGAAAACTATCTATTTTGCCATTTCAGGCTTTATATGGGAATAAGTAGAACTATCAGAGCCACTACTTACATTGCAGTATTATTTTTATTTGTACCATTATGCAGCAGTTGCTACTATTGTGGAACCATTTAAGAAAAGGCCACACGTTTTATATGATAACTGCAATGCCCTAGGCACAAAATGGCAGAGTTAAGGGTGCTTTAATGTTTCCTTAACATTATTTCAGCATATTCAGACCCCAAGCATTATTTTCTAATCAAATGCAACACTGCAGAACATAAGAGTGTTTGCACTTTCCTTCTATCAGTCAATGCACAAACTGAGAACATTCAAGTCCTGCTTTCAAAGATGCAATAGTGGGAAATAGGAGTTGATTGCTCTGCTGTCCTGTGAAGCTATCAAAAGCTGATGAAGTACTTTTCAGTCATCCACAGAGCTGACATGCTCTGGATCTCAGTGCATTAAATAAATCTAATTATGACACTTTAATAAAATATGTTAAAGGCATTTATTTGAGGCCAAAGTCTGGAAGCAACACAGAACATGTTCCAACAACAAAGCTCCTACACCTGGATGTTAACCTCTTCAATGCCCTATGGACATATGGCTTCAGTCCAGAAAAGCAGCACCTGTAGTTCTTTGTAAATGTCTGCCATACGTCCTTATATTGCAGAGAAGTTAAATATGACACATTTAGAAAGTAGGGAAGCACACTGACTCCAAACATGCAGAGTTTACTGGCACTGCAAGATCAGTGAGCCAGTAGAGATAGTACAAAAATTGTTCACTTCCAGCTTGCTAGATTAGAGAGTAGGGTTTGGATTCAGCCTGTTCATGTCCTTTATTATTCGCTGTTCTCAAATACTTATGTGAGCAAAGCTATGTTCCTACAAACATCCACAAGCAGCAGATTTGAGTACTTGCCAGATGAATACAATCAGAAAACAAAACCTGTTTTCTGATAAAACGGCATTCATTTTGGGAGAAAGCAATAGCTCGTAAAGAACAGACCATCAATATAGGAACAGATATAACACCACGTGACTGGTCACAGCACTCAGCTAGCGAATCCTAACTACTGAATGATCAACTAAATGTTTCTGCTTTGGATTGTCCAAGGCTTAATTGAGCTGTCTGCAAACGAGGAGCAAGAACAAAGCTATGGGCTTCCCTGTGCTGTTCCTCAGGAAAGGAATTCTATGAAACACCCTTTTGAACTAGACCACGGTTCAGCCATTGCAATCCTGGGTTGTCTTACAGAAAAATAAAATTGTCCTTATGTGTCTGAATTACTTTGACAGAGTTTATTTTAATTACATATATGTCATGCCGCAAACACATAACAATTCTGGGGTTTGAAAAAATGGGGGTATAAAGTGGGGGATTTATATGGCAACAGATTTTTCCTATCTTACTCAGTGCTAGAGGGAACTGAAATTTAGAAAATGAGTATGCAATTAAAAATCCTAAACAAAATGTAAAGAAAAATATTTTTATTGTGCTTTTTCTGTGCCAATATCACAAAGTAATTACACAAATGCTTAGTGAATTTCACTGCCCTGCTGCTTTACAGAAAGCAGTGTGACAATTTACCAACAACAATTAACATCTTTACATTTGTTTAATTCTATTTATGAGTAAAAGATGCCATCCATGGGATTATTTTGTTTGTCTTTTATAGATCAGTGTTTTCTCCTGTTTCTATTTCAAATGGACATTGCTATACCTTTAAGTACAAAATATATATGTATTAATATTCTCAAAAAAATGTGAAGCCTTGTTTGCAATCAATGCATATTCCCCTTTTGTGTAGGAATAACAGATGTTGATAGAAATAGCCATTGGGTTTGTAAAGAACCCATTTCATGTGTCAGAATAGTTGTGCCTCCTCTAGATGAAATGTCAAAAGCAGGCAGATATCTCAATGTGAAATGACCTTAAGAAAAACCCGACCTCGCCAAAGATGACCTTTTTCCAGCAAGAAACATTAAAATTACAACCATATTGATGCTTCAGCTTCAAAAACAATATGTTTTCTTTTTTAGTATTTTTCTGTCTTGGCATCCTACGTATTTTAAATAAAGATGTACAGTAGTCCACTTTATACTGTTTCTGTTGAGCTGATTTATGGTCATGGGTTTGTTTTATAAATGTATTCATACACAGGGACATGCATAACAATATTTTCATAAATATAGATATACATACAGACACATACATAAATATAATTGTATACATTCATGAAGGTTCAAACAAAATTATCCTAATTTCTCAAGGGGCCTTACATTTTTTTGGGTCCATATTACATTAGTAGAATGTATTACTTACTGTAACTGAATTAAATCTTTTCACAGTATCTTCCTTTTCTGAATTTTTAACAAATCCCCATGGCCTCGCTTTCTTCAAGGAAAATGTATGTCTTATCAAAGTGTTACTCAAACTGAAGTGTCCAAGGTTCTTATAAAGTAGCATTGGAGAAGTATTCACAAATAATAGTGTATGTGCGTGCATGTGCCATGGCTGATTAGTGGCATGCAGTTTCTCCTTTAAACTAGGAAAACAAAAAACAAAACCCAAAAAGATCCTTTGCTAAGGACTGGAGATGTAAAATTTCTCTTCTTGTGAGTGACGCAGAATCTCAGTCTCAACTTCTGTTCTAAAGTTCACAGTGATTTGAAATTAAAGGCTGAAGTTCCTATACACTGGAGATCTTCAGGAAGGCACCAGATGTTCTGAAAGTTCTCATCTGTGTACAGGATGATTAATGAAGTACACAGGGGTTTTGGAGGTCAGCAGTGTTAAAAGTTTATCCAAAGTCTGCCCATATAAACCAAACCTTTCTTAGCCCCTTCCTTAGCTCATCCGTACCTCCAACTGCCTCATTCCCCAGTTCCCTCCTTCCCTACCCACAATCTGTGCTCCATCCTTCCAGATACTGTTCCCACCTCTCTGGAAGACACTCTGTTGACTGAAGCAGTGAGGAGTACTCAACATATAATCTCAAAAACTGTGCTGGGAAAGGACAAACACAATCTTGGGAGGTGTTCTATGAGATGGTTACAGAATAATCTTCTTTTTCTCCCTTTTTCCTCCCTTTTCTATCATCTCCTGGTAGACATATAGAAGAAGAAAAGTTGCTTCAACTCCTCTCTGTTTAGGTGATGTTTCTTGCACTTATTTCTCATTTTTCTCCCATCTCCAGCCCATTTCAAACAAACCATCTCTTCTGAAATCATTAAACCAAATTACTAAAATGCTTTCAAATTCAACTTTCTTTTCTCAGATTTGGTTCTGAGCAGGCACTGCTACCCACAGATTTTATCTTGCTGTATTTACTTTGGGATCTTAGTGAGTTGTCATTATATGTCATACTGCCTATGTTACTACATTGAGAAACCATCAATAACTGCTAAACTTGAATTTCTCGATTTAATGCATAGTGTCTGCTTTGGTAGCTTCCATTTCTCTCCATTCCTTAACCTGACACAGAAAGCATCCTTTATTGTCTTCTATAGGAAAAAAAAATGCTACCAAAATTTATGTTTTATTGTTCCTCTGCATTCTTGAATGTCTTTATGGTACTCAGCTATTTAGTTCTTGCATAAAGACACATTCAGGTAACACACTTGTTTTGGTTGGGACTGTTCTTAGCAAATAATTAATTCAGCATAGCAGAGTAGAGTTTGTTCCAAAATGTTTGTTACTGGGAGAATTTGGATCTTTCAGTGAATAATCAAACCTAGAATATGATAGAGCAAATTAGAGCCCTCTGGCCAGGACAGAACAGGTGAGATACAAGCAGCCAGGGGAAGCCTGTCTGGAGAGGAAGATGGAGATAGGAGATAACTTAGCAGAATCATTTTGTTTTGTTTTCTGCTTAGTTTCATCTCTCTGATTGGATAATAGGCTCTTTTCTTAAAAAAAAAAAAAAGGGGGAATTCAAGAGAATCTCAAGAAGATAATGAGACATTTCTGTTGAAAACTTTAATGTGCCAAAATCACATGGTACAAATACATATGTCTCTCTGTCTTTATTCACCAGATCCTCATTGCCTTTAGCTGACCACTTCCTTACTACTCTTATTACTGACTTGCATTTCACCAACATAAGTGATGGCCTGACCTGGTTACGTTGTTCAGGAAGCCTTTCTCTTTTAAAGGATGCCTTTTTAGCCTCAATAAAGCCCTGTACTTCTCTGCTTAACCATAGTTTTATTCTCACCAGTTTACTTTGTTTTTGTTCTCAATGATACACAAACCATCTGTGCCTCTAACACAATGTTCTTGAATAGCCTCCAGGCTGTTTCTGTGGTTTTAAAGTTTTTTACTTTGCCCTTCAGCCTGCTGTTAACCATTTTCCTCATAGTTTTAAAATCTGCCCTTTTAAAGTTTGTCACTTTGCTAATCCTGGCGGGAATTGCCTTCTATAATGGTACAAAACCTAATTGTCCAATGATTGCTGTTACCCAATGGAGCTCAATTTTGTAGAACTAGAAAGCCCTTGAACTTAAGATACTTAAAATACATTAAGCCCATATTTAGGGCTCAATCCAGTTTGATGAAGACTGCATCTATATTTCCATGGACCTTGTAACCACTCAAGAGCTCACAGAAAATGCCCGCTTGCTACCAGTAACAAGCTTTTGCCTTTCATATCAACCCTGGTATCTCAATAATGTGATTAGACTAAAGGAGAACTAACTGTCAAACAATTACAACATTTAGCCCAGAACTTGAGAGGTTTGAGTTCAGTTTTTTATCCTGCCAGAGCTTCCTTGGGTGACCTTGAGCAAGGAACCACTTTGTGGCTGTATATTCAACATGACACCACTTATCTGAGTGAGGTGACTCCTAGAGTGAACCTTAATGTGCTCCCCTGACTTTGTTCCTCATTGTCCTCTGAAGCTAGCCTCAGCTTACCCCAGCTCAGTTTGCCTACAAAATCCAGCTGCCCTGTCAGTAAGCAACATCTAGACCTTACCGTGAAGGACCAAGGGAAGAACTGTAAGGAGAACTCTGTTGTCTGCTCATCGTCAGCCCCATAACCACATGGCAAGAACAAAAGCCACAGCCGGAGGCTGACAAACCAGACCCAAAATAAAGTGGCATAAAGGAAAGTGTGTATTCAAATACAGGTCTTTCCTGCCCTTTCCCCTTGGGAGAGCAATTTGGGTTTAGCCCAGAACTAGCTTTGAGAATTGCATGCAGAGGTGAGGTGGCCACGGAGAACAGCACCGAAAGAGCCCCTGCCGTGACTGGGGACAGCGGCAGCACCCTGACTCTCCAGGAAGTGTGAGTTCTCTCTGGAAACAGAAGTCATAAAAGACCTGCTAACACAGAGGTCTCCTCATCTGTTGGTATCACGTAAACTGCTCCCCAATTTTTTTTTTCCAGGTACAAATATATTGCTTCACTAAATCACGTTGTAATGTGCTACTGCAAGCAACTGGATACTACAGTAATTAACCTCTCCCTTTCTTATTGTCTCCAGGTTTTGAAACTTGTAACAGCAGGTTTTGTAACTTTCTCCCTATTTTCTGGCGATATCTTATGGTCCTTTTTTTTTTCCTCTGGCAGACTAGCTGGCTTAGGACATGCTGATACTTCTAATTATTACTCTGCTTAGCTCAGGAATGAATTGACTAAGGTGGTAGATTTAAGCAGGAGCACTGACCTACAAATCCCACACACTCAAGTGTCCTAAAAAGGGCAATAGGAACATGTACACATGTGTGAATAAGAGTTACCATCATAAATAAAGATTTCCAGGTCAGATTTAGGATAAATAGATCCAGCTAGTTCTCCTTTGCCATTCAGCAGTAATTAACTGTAAGATCCAAGGTGTAAATAGGAGGAAGCTGATTTGCAAAGCCACCTAAGGATCCTTGGCAGACACAGGGATGTGAAGGGGAAGGTGCAAGTGTGCACAGTTGAGCAGTGACCCCAGAATGTATAGAAAATTGACCACTATTGAATGATAAAGCATAAGCCATTTATGTCCTGAAAATCATATTATGAGCCTGGGATAAGGCAGCAAGCACCTGTATTTTAACAGCTATCTTTAAGCAGAAGACAGGGCTAGAACGGGAGAGATGAGGTGACATGAGGAGGGTTAGCTTCATTGTATAGGAATGCTGACAGAGGCAGTCTGCCTCTGTTTTAGTCCCTGGAGAAAGTGCATATGGACGCACTTGATGCAATTTTCAGCTATGAATCAGTATCAATCAATCCACTGTAGTCAATCCGTTTGTCATTTTCACTTGCTTTTGGTAGTTATCAGGGAAATTGGCTCAGTTTTCTTCTGAAAGTTCTTTGCATGAACCTTCCTTCCTATAAAAGTGTGTGTGTTGGAGAGAAACAGAGTAACTGGGCATGAAATACAGAGAGAAAAAATGGGAAGGGAAAGGATGAAGGAAAGATAAAAAGCTAAGGAGAAAGAAAAGAAGAAAATAAATAAACCAGAGAAGACTATATAAGACAAATCCAAAAGAGGTGTTTCCCAGAATCTTTTGGCCTTCTTATGGTTGCAGCCACAACAAAGAAATCTGTGGATCTTTTGGCTTGATATGCAGAGTCAAATCCCATCCACTCCCAAGTAGCTGTTGTAATGAAGTCCAGAATTTACTGGGGGATGGCAGCCAGGGATGAAGTGATTGTTAGCCAGAAAGGAAAGATGGGGTTTTTTAGAGAGAAAGAAGGGAAAGAGAATGTAAATGACATGAATTGAGAAGGGAAAATGGCAACCAAAGATAAAAAAGAGGAGACAATACAGTTGTTATAACCAATTCAATATCATCATCTTTCCCAAACCCATACATAAATGTGCCTGCACTCTCACGTACAGCCTCTGTGTGTGTGTGCGCACATGCATACTTTTTAACGTAGCTTTCTAATGGTGCTCTAGGATGAGAGAAGACAGGAAAGCTAAGGTTAAGTAGCTATTTTCCAGTGATTTCCAGCAGTTTCTCCATTAGATTTTATGCCAACTATTTTAACTAGATCAAAGGATCAGATACCCAATATGTGAAGAAGAGGACAGTGCACTTGAGATCTGGAGAAGCAAATGCTTAAGAGTATGTGGGAGAAAAGGAAGGGCAAAAGAGGAAGAAAATGATAGGTGTGATATCAAGAGCAGGGGGAAAGAGGATCTGTTACTCCTTTTTTAAAGGAAGATGATCATTCACAGGATTGAACAGTGAGTTTCAGCTACTTTTCTATGCAATATTTTGAAGAAAGCAAACAATGCCTTAATGTTCAACAGAAGTCCCCTGAAAGGGCAGAGTTGTTGCACTGCAATACCCAAAAGTATTACCTTGTGTTGTTTCTGGCTGTCTCTCTTCCAGCACAGGACCTATTGTAGGTCTGTGTAAGCAATCCAAGTTATAAATATGAAAACATTTGTATTGCACATGACTGACCTCCTCCATGCTATGAAGTCAAGTTAAAAATCACTGGATATCTGCAGCTCCCGGCACAATGAGTCATCAGTGTCAGAAGAAGCCATTGCTATTGAGAGAAGCAGCAATAATATTGTCACATGCTGGAGGAAGAATTGAGAAAACAACTGAAAAGGCAAGAGGGGAAGATTCTGAACATAGCAAATACATACTTAGAGCACCACCACATTATTTCTATCACATCATGCCTTTCTCCTGCAGTTTTATATATTAATGCTTCCTTAGGTTGGGATTTTTAATCTGTTCTGCTCCATTGCACAGTTATATCCACCCTGAACTCTTGAGAGTATCTCTGGTTTCCTTAATGTCTAGCGTAATTCTCCATTTCCTTGAGACATAGCCAAACTTCTTCTCTAGTCTGTAGCAAAGGATCATTTCATCCAATTGATTTATATTTTCCCATCCTGACTCTGTAGTCAGTTATATCAGACCTCTTTGGCCAAGCTCTCTCATTTTTAGTTTTAAGGTGCTGATGTTAATGTAAAGACATTTTTATATTTTTATTTTATAGCTAATAGTGAAGATGTTATTAGACCCTATTAGGTGAAACTCTGAGGACCTCTGTTCTCCTGATGCTCAGGAGCCAGTGATGTGACCTTGGGTAAATTATTTAACCTCTCTGGATTCTAGGCTGGATTTTTTGTATTGCCAGGGTAACTCAGAAGAGACTTCAAGGAAATCTGTGGAATTTCAGCACCAGGAAAGAAATTTGAATGGGAGAGACTTGCTCCCTTGTATTCCATTTTTCATCCCCAAAGTGGGTGTCATCATTGTTTCCTTCTATGTTTAATTTGTTTATAAAACATTGAAATCCTTCTGTGAAAAGTATTCTACTGATATAAATTATTCTGTAGCTTATTGTTTCTGGAAAGCCATTTCCCTGTCCCTTATGGTTTCCTAACAATAGAATCATAG